>JAWHQI010001982.1:0-49828 GCA_033032865.1 Dactylorhiza incarnata
GACAGCCACCGGATCGGACTACCCCCACCACGCGGTCACACAAACCAGACCGCACGGTCTCACCTTACAGAAGACAGCTTGCCACGCGGTCATACGAACAGACCGCGCGACCTCACCCCGGCACCTTGGACAGAAGGAACGACGATCACGCCGAGTAGACCTGCGGCTAGACCAGGGAGATCAGACCGCAGAGGGAGACCGCAAGACCGCGCGGTTTGCCAGACCGCGCGACCTCCCCCCTTCCAGACCGCCAACTTTCACTTCAACATTTTCAACAAGCCTAGAACAAAAGCACCCTTAAATCAGATAATTTGAAGGATCAAGAAGAGCAAAAGATGATATTTGTACAAGCATTGTTCAATGAATTTTCCCTTCCTAGTTCATTTTAGCAGTTTGGTGCCTCCAACAAGAATATCCTGGCTGCAGATGCCCAAGAAGTTCTTCATCGAAAGGATCACTCCGCTGAATCAGGTGCTGCCAAATCATTTTCGTAGGTGACGACCATAGGGCTCCTCTGGTGGTGCTGGTGCCAAAGACAATGGTTGAACTGAGAATAGATGTTGCCGCCATTCTTCTCCAAAGGAATCACCGCCTCAATGTTCCACACCTCCCTGAGCACCCTGGCTTTCAGCGTTTCCCACCGATCCTTGAGCCGCCTCCTCACCGATTTCCACCCGCCGCCGATTTTCCACCCGCCGCCGATCATATTTGTTGCTGGGTCGTCGCGTTTACTGCACAGATTTGCTGGAGAAGGTACGCGATTCGTCATCAAAAATAGAAGAGAGAAGAGCCACACGATTTTTATATATGTTTTCCTCCTAGCCGCCGACGTCGTTGGATAATCGGATGGATGGTCTACGACAGAAGCATCCAGAAGAGGGAGGAGTCGTCTGAGCCGGCGAAGGGAGAGAAAGGAGGTCACGCAGAATGCGAGCGATGGAAAGGAGGGCGTGCGAAAACTCAGGCGGCATGCATTTATCTTAAGAAAAAAAACTAATTGATTTTTGTGACTGCATGTTGCCAAAACCAGCTTGCGGTTAACAACGATCATATGATCTATAATTAAATTATTTTGGACTGTGAATACAAATGAATTATAAAGAGAGTTGATATTAGCAGTCCGAAACTGGCTATTCGCAGTTCATCGCTATTCGTAGTCCATAAATTTTATTTGTAGTCCAAAATTATATTTCCACCCCACTCCCAACCCAAATAAGCGAAACACTTTGCTGATTTATACTAGAAGTCTAGAAAAACATCTTAAAGACAAACAATTTAAAAACCTAGTAGACCAGAAAATTGACTACTTTTTATAGATTTTCGTTGTATAATTTCCTTTTTTTAAGGTGATAATAGGGGAAAAACGACGCGACCGATAGAACTACGGCTAGAATTTACGCAACGGGAGAGAAATGGAGAGGAGATTATTTGATGGGGTGCGATTAGCGATAATTGAACTGCGAATATAATTAAAAATTTTATAATTTTTGAGGTGCGAATAGCGAGAATTTGGCTTATAATATCAACTCTCATTATCTCATACTGCTTTGCTGCTATTAACACTGCGTTTTTGTCTATTAACATTCAAATTTTAAAATTTTAGGGCTTATTAGCACTCAATTTTGTCTATTAGCACTCAAATATTTAAAATTTTAGGGTGTTATTTTTAATAGCCGCAAACAGCCCTTTCCCTTTAGAAGAAACCCCTACACATCTCCTCTCGTAGAAACGACGCCGTTGGAGTCGGCGGCGATGACGATGGCGTTGGCGGCAGTGACGATGGCGCTGGCGGAGGCGACGATGGCGTTGGAGTTGGCGGCGACGACGATGGCGTTGGCGGCGTCGGCGACGATGGTGTTGGTGGCGGCGACGATGACGTTGGCGGAGGCGGCGACGACGATGGCGTTGGCGGCGACGACGATGGCGTTGGCGGCGACGACGATGGCGTTGGCGGCGACGACGATGGCGTTGAAGTTGGCGGCGACGACGAGGGCGTTGACGGAGGCGACGATGACGTTGGAGTTGGCGGCGACGACGATGGTGTTTGCGGAGGCGACGATGGCGTTTGCGGAGGCGACGATGGCGTTGGCGGAGGCGACGATGGCGTTGGAGTTGGCGGCGGCGACGAAGGCGTTGGCGGTTGCGACGATGGCGTTGGCGGCGGCGACGAGAGTTCAACATGCTTAAGCATATACATATTTAAACTTCTTGTACGTATTGTAAAATTATTGGGTATGCAACAATATTTATATGACCTATAATAATATTATTGGGTATCCAAAAAAAGCGGATCAAAGAATTGAAAATCTATTTTTTGACATTTACAATAGTGTTATTTTACAATAGTGAAAATGATATTTTTATTATGTTAAAAAGAAATTGACAAAAAAATGCTAATATTAATAGTGCTTTGCTAATAGACAGATTGAGTGCGAATAGACAATCACTTAAAACAGCACTTGCTAATAGCGACGAGTGCAAATAGACAAAAATGCAGTGCTTATAGTAGCGCCCTAAATTATTAATCTTTTAAAATAAGTCATTCGATTAATATTTCAAAACATTCAGTAGATCATTGATTTTGTGTGTACTCGGATCCCAATTCACGCGGATATCCGCTCCTCACAGTAAAAGCACACTCGCGCCTGTTCCAACATCCATTTCACGCTCTTCTCCTTCCTAGGGCAGCGCTTCTTCCCCTCGGCTCGCAGGCACGACAGCCCGGCGAACACTTTTACGCTTCCGCCGACCCACGCAGAGCAACACTCAGCCGGCACTTCATCTCCTCGATTTCTAGGGCATTGCTTCTTCTCATCGGTGAGGACTGCGCGATACACGGCTTCTTCCAGGTTGTGAACCACGACATCCCGACGCAACTCCTATCCGACGCCCACCGCTCCGTCGAATCCTTCTCCACGCCGCCCCGTTCTCTCTCCCCCGCTCACGAAACAAAACCTCACACCCTTTAACTTCTCGAGAGCCAGAGCTGAAGTAACCTGCCAGTTCGATATTCTTCTCCGTGCATTCTCCGATCTTTGACAATGACGCAGGCTATTCAAAAGTTCTATCATTAGGTATTTCTTCTTCAGATCACCTGTTATTTCTTCCTGATTCAACCCTAACACCTTAATGAACTCTCTCCAGAGCCAGTTCCAGAGCCAGTTCCAGAGCTGAAGGAATACTTTCATACCGTCTCTGCTCTCACACGACACTGACAAATAACAAGTTTGATCTAGGTCTTCCAGTGGCAGATCAAGAGCCGATGAACTTCTCTCCCTGCATTCTTCACCCCTTTTTGATCATCTCTAAGGTTCCATTCTAAACTTTTTTTGTTCTTCTATCTTTTTTGTATTAATTGATGAGAACGATTTACTTATATAGTTTATGCCAATAATGCAAAACAGAGGCATCTGATATATTTTGGTCTTGTACGTGCAATCAAGTTCAAAAATAGTTGGAAACATGTTCGTGAATTTAACTGCAAGCGGATGTGCGAAAAACATACTCTATAATTTGTTATTGCTTTTGTTTGCTCGGAATTTCACGACCTCAGTTCTCGATCAAGATTATCGGTCTCAGCGGTCACAGTGTTTGGAGACTGCCCAGACCGCTCGTTCCGCTTCCAGCAGATATCCCAAGGCACCGACGATCTGGCTCTAGAGAGATCGCTTGACCGCGCGGTCTAGGGTTTTTCCACTTTTTGCTATATGCACCCCATGTATCCTCTTTCCCCTACCCCGGTTCTCTTGTACCCCGGACAACCCGTTATTTTTAGACCTGCCCGTTTGGGCAGACCCCCACGTCTATAAATAGAGGGGAGGAGGTACCCAGAAAGGACTTTTGATTCGGGTCTCCAAGCTTATCACTTAAATAAGCGGTCTCGAATTCAGTCCTTTTTTGGTCTCACTTCCTGACTTGCTTTAAACTTCTTTGTAAACCTCTTTTTATCAATCAAATTACTCATGACAAGAGTTCCCGTTGCGGGCAATCAGGTCTCGTCGCTTAGCGATTCCCTTTTTAGCATTCTCTAACTCAAGTAACCGACACTCCACAGTCTTCCCCGTCTCTTTGTAGTGTAAGTTTGGAGGTACAATTTTTGTGTCAACAGGACGAATACGCGACCTTCAGATCGGAGTGTTTGGTGAATTCAGCGACCAAGAGAATGTCAAACCGTGACATCCAGTAGTGTTCGCCCGCCAACGATCGTCCCAATGCGAGCAGTACGACCTCTCTGGAAGCTCTCGAGCTTCGTTTCAAGCTTCATCTCGAACAAGCTCGTCGAGAGGCCACCCAGGCTCAGCAAGAGACCGCTCTGCAACTGGAAGCGGTAAACCAAGCGCTAGTAGCGATCTCTCAGCGGTTAGCTCCTCAGACCGCTCTGATCGCTACCCCAGCCGGTCCTCCCGCCGGCGGTCATGTGCCTGACCGCATGGTCCCTCAGCCTGCAGCTCCTCCGCGGCCTCAGGGTGAAGAATTCGCTGCTCATTGTGATTTCTTCAGAACAACTGCTAAAGGAAATCCAGCTCGAGTGCTAAATTTTCAGGAAGATTATCTTTATCCTCCAGTTTCTGCTGTTGTTGCCCGTCCTTCTGCTCCTCCCTAAGTTATTAAAGGCGCAAGGCGCACCGAGGCGCAAAGGGGCCCTGGAGCCTAGGCGCAAAGCGCATGCGCGCGCCTGAGGCACGTGAGGCGCAAAATGGGGAAAAATAAAATCAGTGAATTGAGCGCCCAATTCATGGAAAATAAGCGAATGAGGCGCCCAATTAGCCGAATTTCTGCGAATTGGGCCCCCAATTCGCTGAATATCTGCGAATTAGGCCCCAAATTCGCTGAATTTCTGGGAATTAGGCCCCCAATTCGCTGAAATTCAGCGAATTGGGCGCCCAATTCGCTGAATTTCAGCGAATTGGGTGCCCAATTCCCAGAAATTCAGCGAATTGGGGGCCCAATTCCCAGAAATTCAGCGAATTGGGGGCCCAATTCGCAGAAATTCAGCTAATCGGGCGCCCCATTCGCTGAATTTCTGCGAATTGGGTGCCTAATTCACAGAAATTCAGCGAATTGGGGGCCCAATTCGCTGAATTTCTGGGAATTATGCCCTCAATTCGCTGAATTTCAGCGAATTGTGTCTCTAATTTGCGGAAATCGCTAAAATTCAGCGAATTGGGCGCTCAAATTGCTAAAATTCAGCGAATTGGGCGCCAAAATCGCTGAATTTCAGCGAATTGGGCGCCCAAATCGCTGAATTTCAGCGAATTGGGAGCCCAAATCGCTGAATTTCTGCGAATTGGGCGCCCAAATCGCTGAATTTCTGCGAATTGGGCGCCCAATTCGCTGAATTTCAGCATTTGGGCGCCTAGGTGCACCTCGGGTGCGCCTTGGGTGCGCCTCGGGCGCGCCTAGGAGCGCCTCAGGCACATCACCCGCCTAGGCCTTGCTGGGGCGCAACGGGGTGCGCCCGGTGCCTCAGGCGCGCCTAGGCGCGCGATTTGATAACTTAGGCTCCTCCCGATGTTGTTGAAGCACAAGTGCCATCTCCCTTCACAGATAGAGTTCGTTGGGAACCCATTCTCAATGGCTTTAGAGAGCCCCGTCTGCTTGTGTTCACCGGGGAGAGTGATCCAGTTTCTCATCTCCAGGTCTTCGAGTCGGTTGTCGCTCTGAGATCTTTCTCAGATGCGACGAGGTGTAAGCTTCTTATCACCTCTTTTGATGAGCAGACACGGGAGTGGTTTTACAAATTACCTCCCCAGTCCATCACCTGCTTTGCCGTGCTCAGGCAAGAGCTTCTCTTAAGGTTTGCAACCTTCAGAAAGAGGAAAAGTGGTCCTGCATCCCTCTTCCGGATCAAGCAAGGTGAACATGAAACCTTAGCTTGCTTCGTAAATCGTTTTCAGAAAGAGATCCTCGGGGTCAGGGATGTAGATCCTTCACTTACATCGTTGCCCTAGTCAATGGCCTTCAGGAGGCCCCCTCAAGTTTGAGGATACCACCCGGGAGCCTAGCTCCTATCAGGAGCTAATCAAGATCGCCAATCGCTTCATAGAAGGGGAGATCAACAACCCCACCTATGTCACTAATCTGACATCAAGAGCCAGTCAGAAAGGCTCTGCCAGTGTCTTCACTGTTCTTCAGCAGCTGGTGAGGCCTGCTCGCCAAGAGTTCCAACCTCCTGCTCAAAGAGGAAGGAATTTTCGTCATCATCGTCCATTTCAAGACCATCAACAGTTTCAACAGAAGGGACCTCTGTTGGCCACCCAGCCGTTCCAGCTCCCCAACCAGTTCCTATCAATCAAATCCAGTTCTGTCCACCACCTCCTCCACCTCAGTCACATCACCCCTATAACGATTCACAAGAGTCTTTCACCGAGCTCAGCCTTCCGACTAGCAAGGTAGTTCAGATTCTTCAGAAGCAGCCTTTCTACAAAAGGCCGCCCCTATGCAATCCGAGCCTATGTCCAGAAACCTCTCTCTCTACTGCGAGCATCATAGGGAGAGGGGGCATCTGACGGAAAATTGCCGCGCTCTCCGCATGCGCTCGTGGAGAAGCTTCTGAAGGAAGGGAAGTTGCATGACCTAGTCCTGAAGAACAATTCCTCAAAGACTTCCACCTCCAAGAACAAGGATGTTGGCCTCTTTGGCAACGTCGGTTATCAGAGTGAATGCATAGAAGCTAACGACGAAGGTTCCTTGGGCCACGGTCTTCTGTATTCATGGGGGGCAGGGCTTGAATCATCTCGAAAGGATAATCTCTCTAGAGTTTTCCGATCAGAGGTTACTGTGACTGCCTCTTCTGCTCCTGTTAGGGGAATCGTCACCTTTGGGCAAGATGACCTTCCTTCGACCGCCAATCCATTCAATGATGCTGCGGTCATCAAGACGGTAATTGAAAACTAAACGGTGGAGAGAATTTTGATCGACACCGGTAGTTCTGTGAATCTCCTCTTCAAACCTACTTATGAGGCCCTAAAGATTGGGAAGACTCTCCTTTGCATTGAAGGACCACTCTATGATTTTTCTGGGGAGAAGAAAGAGGTAGAGGGAAGCGTCACACTCTCCGTGACACTTGGTGGGATCACCAAGCTTGTTCAGTTTATAGTAGTTGATGCTCCAAGCAGTTACAACGCTATTTTTGGAAGGCTTATACTCAATGAATATTAGGCGGTGGTCTCCACCTTTCATCTTACTGTCAAGTTCGCCCTCAATGGAAAGCAGTATCGGATCAGGAGTGATCCCAAGTTGGCTCGAGAATGTTATGTCAAGACGGTCAATATGACTGAATCTTCTCCCCCGAAGATGACTGATTTTTTTGTTTTGTAAGGGAGAACACTCCGGCCTTTCTATTTATCTAGGGAGAGGAGCTCCGAATTCAAAATCTTTCTGTGTTGGCCAGAACGAACTGTCGTCTTCCATAAAATCTGGATAGTTATAACTTATAATGACAATTTGTTTGGCCAACAAAGAAAGATTTTGAATTCGGAGCTCTTCTCCCTGGATAAATTGAAGGCCGAAGTGCTCATCCTTTTCCAAAAAAATATATCTAATTTCACTCTCCCAGCTCACGAATTCTCGGAATCCTTCCACATTTTTCTCTCCCTCATGGCCAGGAAGAAGAACGCTCCTCCGACTTTTGCTTCGTCGTCTACCAGACGTCCTCCGCCGGTGAACGAACTCTTCATTGAAGTCCCTGCCCATCACCTCAAAGCCCTCAACAATCACATAGTTACAGACACCGCGGAACTTTTGAAACAAGTCAAGCAGCTCACCGCAAAACTCACTTCCATCGATTCTGGCAGGTGCAGGGTGGGAGACATCGAGCGGGATGGAGTCGCTCGCTTCTCCCCCGTCGCTTCCACTGCTACATTCTGCGCCATTGATCCCCTGCTTGTGGAGGCGGGTCTGGACGCAGACCAGGCCGCAGCTGAAGAGACGACAACTACTCCAGTGAAGATTGCAGCAGAGCCTATTATGGAGCTCAAGTTGGTAGAGACGACGGAGCTCCAAGAAGATAGACATCGAGCTCCCTGAAATTGCTTCCAACCCCTGCAACATTGACGACGTTGAGTGCGATCACGAATGTGAAGTCGTTACCCTGCATCCGCAAGAGGATTTGAATGCAAAGGAGGCGACATATGCGGAGAAGACAAGGTCTGGGATTGAGAAGGAAGTGGAGTATGCTGTGAAGGGGAAGTGGCTGGAGTTAATCACGTATTTCAAAGAAAGACAAGTAATAAGTTGCAACTACAAGTATATAGAATTAACATGTAACAATGAACTTAAGGAAAGTAAAAAAAAAATCAAACAAATTTTTATTTTTGTTGTTGTAGAGTAGGCCACCAGGATTCCGCCGGGATATATCCAGTTGGAAAAGATTCCCGTTTGCTCTTCTTTTTCTCACCTGACAAATTCTCCACCGTCATCGTGTTCTTCTCTTTCAGGCAGTTAATCAATAAAACCAACTCATTCATGAGCGAGTCTAGTTAGCTCTTCCCTCATCTTTCCCTTCTCTTCAAGTTTCGTAACCTTTTCTTCCATGGACTCAAATCTTTCTTTCAAATACGTGATCAACTCCAGTCACTTCCCTTTCACGGCATGCTCCACTTCCTCCTCAATCTTAGACCTTGTCTTCTCTGCATCTGTCGCCTCCTTTGCAATTAGATCAACTCCAGTCACTTCCCTTTCACGGCATGCTCCACTTCCTCCTCAATCTTAGACCTTGTCTTCTCTGCATCTGTCACCTCCTTTGCAATTAGATCCTCTTGCCAATGCAGTGTAACAACTTCACAATCGTGATCATGTTCGTCGTCGTCAAGGGTGCAGGGATCAGAAACAATCTCAGGGAGCTCGGTGTCGATATTCTTGACATCTTCCTGGAGCTCCGCTTTCTTTACCAACTTGATCTCCGCAGTAGGCTCTGCTGCATTATTCTCTGGAGAAGCTGTCGTCTCTTCAGTTCCGGCCTGGTCTGTGTCTAGACCCCCCTCCCCAAGCGGGGGATCAGTAGCATAACATGTAGGAGTGAAAGCGACGGGGGAGGAGAGAGTGAATCCATCCCGCTTGATGTCGCCCACCCTGCACCGGCTAGAATCGATGGAAGCGAGCTTTGCGGTGAGCAGCTTGATGTGTTTTCAGAGTTTTGCGGTGTCTGTAACTAGCTAGCTATTGAGGGCTTTGAGGTGATTGGTAGGAACTTCCGTGAACAGTTCGTTTGTCGGCGGTGGACGTTTAGAAAAATACGAAGCAGATTCCGGAGGGGCATCTGCTTCGGCTAGAATCGATGGAAGCGAGCTTTGCGGTGAGCAGCTTGATGTGTTTTCAGAGTTTTGCGGTGTCTGTAACTAGCCAGCTATTGAGGGCTTTGAGGTGATTGGTAGGAACTTCCGTGAACAGTTCGTTTGTCGGCGGTGGACGTTTAGAAAAAGACGAAGCAGATGCCGGAGGGGCGCTCTTCTTCCTCGCCATGGGGGAAAGAAAAACTTGGACAAATTTCGAGAATTCATGAGCTGAGAGAGTGAAATTCGATTTTTTTTGTTTTGGAAAGGGAGAACACTCTGGCCTTTCTATTTATCTTGGGAGAGGAGCTCCGAATTCAAAATCTTTCTGTGTTGTCCAGAACGAATTGTCGTCTTCCATAAAATCTGGATAGTTATAACTTATAACGACAGTTTGTTTGGCCAACAAAGAAAGATTTTGAATTCGGAGCTCTTCTCTCTGGATAAATTGAATGCCAAATTGCTCTCCCTTTCCAAAAAAAAAAAAATTCTAATTTCACTCTCTCAGCTCACGAATTCTCGAAATCCTTCCTCATTTTTCTCTCCCTCATGGCCAGGAAGAAGAACGCCCCTCCGACATTTTCTTCGTCGTCTTCCAGACGTCCACGGCCGGTGACTGAACTCTTCATTGAAGTCCCTGCCCATCACCTCAAAGCCCTCAACAGTCACCTTGTTACAGACACCGCGGAACTCCGGAAACAAGTCAAGCAGCACACCGCAAAACTCGCTTCCATCGATTCTGGCCGGCGCAGGGTGGGAGACATCAAGCGGGATGGAGTCGCTCCTCCCCCTTCGCTTCCACTGCTACATGCTGCGTCACTGATCCCCAGCTTGGGGGGGGGGGGGGGGTCTGGACGCAGACCAAGCCGTAGCTGAAGAGACGACAACTTCTCCAACGAAGATTGCAGCAGAGCCTATTGCGGAGCTCTAGTTGGTAGAGACGGCGGGGCTCCAAGAAGATGTTAAGAAGATCGACACCGAGCTCCTTGAGATTGTTTTCGACCCCTGCACCATTGACAACGTTGAGCGCGATCATGAATGTGAAGTCGTTACCCTACATACGCAAGAGGATTTGATTGCAAAGGAGGCGACAGATGCGGAGAAGACGACCAGGTCTGGGATTGAGGACGAAGTGGAGTATGCCGTGAAGGCAAAGTGGCTGGAGTTAATCACGTATTTCAAAGAAAGACATGAGTCCATGAAAGAAAAAGTTTACGAAGCTTGAAGAGAAGAGGAAGGTGAGGGAGGAGCTATTAGACTCACTCATGAATGAGTTGGTTTTATTGAAGAACTGCCTTGTGGAGAAGAACATGGTGGTTGAGAATCTGTTCGCCGTTCGGTAAGATAAAGAAGAGCAAACGGGGAATCTTTTCCAACTGGATGTATCCTGCCGGAATCCTGGTGGCCTGCTCTACAACAAAAAAAATAAAAGTTGTTTAATTTTTTTAACTTTCTTTAAGTTCATTGTTACCTGTTAATTCTTTATACTTGTATTTGCAACTTATACCTATTGACTGGACATTCATTATGAGAAATATTATTCCACAGAAAATATGCTTTTATTGAAGTTTAAATATCAAAATAATATGTAATTTATCTTGATAAATAAAGATCATGATTTTAGTAAGATATTTGTTTGCACGAATCACAAGTGTAGAGTGAATAAGCTCTGAAGAATGCATCAACGTGCATATTACTATAAAATAATTTGCATAGAAATAAAAACAACACCACAAAATATTTTTTTATAATGATAAAAATAGACATTTGATAAGTTTCACAAAATATTTCTATGTTGATGATTTATTTTGCCCATAAAATATGAAAACAAAAGAAGAATGAGAAGAACTTATCACTAAAGCTCCATTTATCTTTGTTACGCGCACGAGCCTCCTATTTTATTTTTTCTTTCCTCTAAATGTTTTAGTTTGATGTGAGCCCCCCCCCCCCCCCCCTCCATATATAAGGAGGTGGTTTTGGGGAGTTAGGGCACCTTTGGAACTATTGTCTTTTGGCTCTCATTTGAGAGAAGGCTCTTTGGAGGAACCAGCCTCCAAGAGTTGGCCGGAGCTTGCTCTGGATTGTATCCGTTTCTGTTAATCCATGCAATTTCTCTTGTTCGTAATATTTGGTCCGACCTGCCGCTCCGCCCGCTGCCCTAGCCGCCGGAGTCTTGCTCTCAGCCAAGGATTCTCCCTCACTCGTCCAGAACCGTCGTTCGTCGCCCGCTCTGCGTCCCGTCACGATCGACGTTCCCTTCCAGCGATCGACATCCCGCCTACGATCGACGTCGCCCGCTCTGCATTCCGCCAGCGCGCTGCCTCCCGCCGCGATCGGCGTTTCCGTCCTTCCGCGTTCTGCATCTCGCGCTCTGCCGCAATCGATCGATCCAGCGCCTGCTCCCTTAGCCGACGATCCAACGCCGATCGATCCAGCGCCTGCATCGGCCGATCCCTACGCCGATCCAGTTACGCCTCCTTCGTCCAGCGACCGCCGATCCAGTTACTCGATCCAACGTCGATCCAGTACGCCTCCATCGGCCGCCGATCCCTATGCCTGCTCCTCCAGCGGCTGTTCCGCCCTAAATCTACCCTGATCGGCGCCATTTTCTCCGTCTCCGGGCCGTGGCCGCTGCGCCCAGCCTGCTTCCCACTTCCCGCCGCCAGCTCGCATCTATCCGCCCTCTCCGACACGCTCCGGCGATATCTATCCCTTGTGCACCCTCATATGCCAAAGGGGAAGATGGAATCCTGCGTGGAAGCCCTCGAACACTCCCTCGCCACCATCAACTCTCGTCTCGAGGCACAGACCGAGCAGTTCGCCTCGATTCTGACCATGCTCCAGAAATTGCAGTCCACCCAGCACTCCGGGCCCTCTACAACCTCTGCTGTGGGATCCCCCAGCACCGTGCTTCCCGATGCTTCCGCAGCGGTGGACGTGCCTACTCCACCGTACCGTGGACCTGACATGCCTACCTTCAACGGGTCTGACCCCCTCGGGTGGATTGCCCGCGCCGAGCAGTTCTTCGACATTCACCAGACCGCGCCGACACAACGGGTCTCCACCGCAATCATCGACATGGAAGGGTCGGCCCTCCATTGGGTCCGTTGGCTCCGCCATACCTCTCCCGACCTCACCTGGCCAGCTCTCTCTGAGGCCTCATTCAGCGGTATGACGTCCGCTACTCCGGCCCCATGATCGAGCGAATTTGCGGGGTCCGTCACACCAGCTCCATTGACTCGTACATTGATGCCTTCTCGGAATTAGTAACCCATGTCCCCGACCTTCCCCCAGACCATTACTTGGGGTTCTTCATGAACGGTTTGCAACCCCACTTCCGCTCCCGTCTCCGCACTCTCCAACCGTTAACGGTTCACCACGCCATTGACTTTGCCCCCCTGTTGGAGGCAGAATTTCTCGCGACGTCCGGCGACATTCCTTCCCCATCACCTCCCTCTCGGCATCCTTCCTACACATATTTCTCGACCCATCCGAAACCTACACCTCCGCCACCTCCTCTTCCCCGGCCACCAATGATGGGTCCTCGCAACAACCGGCCTGTCCCTACCCACCGCCTCTCCAACCAGGAGTACAACGACTTACGGAGCAAGGGCCTGTGCTTCCGCTGCAAGCACCCCTACTCTCCTGGTCATGACTGCTCTGTGAAGGAGTGTCGAGTCCTCATCGGCGACGACGTGGCCGCGCTCTCCGCCGCCGACTTTGACGCCCTGCTGCTCTCGGGCGGACTATCGGACGACGCCCCGGGCACCTCGACGGCATCCCACTACTGAGCGGCGGGCGGCGCTCCGACCTTGGGGTCAAGGTCGCTTTTCTGACGGGATGTATTGTTACGCGCATGCGCCTCCTATTTTATTTTCTGCTTTCCTTTAAATGTTTTAGTTTGATGTTAGCCCCCCCTCCCTATATAAGGAGGTGGTTTTCGGGAGTTACGACACCTTTGGAACTATTGTCTTTTGGCTCTCATTTGAGAGAAGGCTCTTTGGAGGAACCAGCCTCCAAGAGTTGGCCGGAGCTTGCTCCGGATTGTAACTAGCTAGCTATTGAGGGTTGTAACTAGCTAGCTATTGAGGGCTTTGTGGTGATGGGCAGGAACTTCAGTGAACAGTTCATTTGTCGGCGGTGGGCGTTTAGAAGATGACGAAGTAGATGCCGGAGGAGCATTCTTCTTCCTCGCCATGGGGGAAAGAAAAACGTGGACGGATTTCGAGAATTCATGAGCTGAGAGAGTGAAATTCGATTTTTTTGTTTTTGTAAGGGAGAACACTCCGGCCTTTCTATTTATCTAGGGAGAGGAGCTCCGAATTCAAAATCTTTCTGTGTTGGCCAGAACGAACTGTCGTCTTCCATAAAATCGGGATAGTTATAACTTATAATGACAGTTTGTTTGGCCAACAAAGAAAGATTTTGAATTCGGAGCTCTTCTCCCTGGATAAATTGAAGGCCGAAGTGCTCTCCCTTTCCCAAAAAAATATATCTAATTTCACTCTCCCAGCTCACGAATTCTCGGAATCCTTCCACATTTTTCTCTCCCTCATGGCCAGGAAGAAGAGCGCTCCTCCGACTTTTGCTTCGTCGTCTACCAGACGTCCTCCGCCGGTGAACTAACTCTTCATTGAAGTCCCTGCCCATCACCTCAAAGCCCTCAACAGTCACATAGTTACAGACACCGTGGAACTTCTGAAACAAGTCAAGCAGCTCACCGCAAAACTCACTTCCATCGATTCTGGCAGATGCAGGGTGGGAGACATCGAGCGGGATGGAGTCGCTCGCTTCTCCCCCGTCGCTTCCACTGCTACATGCTGCGCCATTGATCACCCGCTTGGGGAGGCGGGTCTGGACGCAGACCAGGCCGCAGCTGAAGAGACGACAACTTCTCCAGTGAAGATTGCAGCAGAGCCTATTACGGAGCTCAAGTTGGTAGAGACGACGGAGCTCCAAGAAGATAGACATCGAGCTCCCTAAGATTGCTTCCTACCCCTGCAGCATTGACGACGTTGAGCGCGATCACGAATATGAAGTCGTTACCCTGCATCCACAAGAGGATTTGAATGCAAAGGAGGCGACATATGCGGAGAAGACAAGGTCTGGGATTGAGGAGGAAGTGGAGTATGTCGTGAAGGGGAAGTGGCTGGAGTTAATCACATATTTCAAAGAAAGACAAGTAATAAGTTGCAACTACAAGTATATAGAATTAACATGTAACAATGAACTTAAAGAAAGTAAAAAAAAATCAAACAATTTTTTATTTTGTTGTTGTAGAGTAGGCCACCAGGATTCCGTCGGGATATATCCAGTTGGAAAAGATTCCCGTTTGCTCTTCTTTTTCTCACCTGACAAATTCTCCACCGTCATCGTGTTCTTCTCTTTCAGGCAGTTAATCAATAAAACCAACTCATTCATGAGCGAGTCTAGTTAGCTCTTCCCTCATCTTTCCCTTCTCTTCAAGTTTCGTAACCTTTTCTTCCATGGACTCAAATCTTTCTTTCAAATACGTGATCAACTCCAGTCATTTCCCTTTCACGGCATGCTCCACTTCCTCCTCAATCTTAGACCTTGTCTTCTCTGCATCTGTCGCCTCCTTTGCAATTAGATCAACTCCAGTCACTTCCCTTTCACGGCATGCTCCACTTCCTCCTCAATCTTAGACCTTGTCTTCTCTGCATCTGTCACCTCCTTTGCAATTAGATCCTCTTGCGAATGCAGGGTAACAACTTCACAATCGTGATCATGCTCGTCGTCGTCAATGGTGCAGGGATCCGAAACAATCTCAGGGAGCCCGGTGTCGATATTCTTGACATCTTCCTGGAGATCCGCTTTCTCTACCAACTTGAGCTCCGCAGTAGGCTCTGCTGCATTATTCACTGGAGAAGCTGTCGTCTCTTCAGTTCCGTCCTGGTCTGTGTCTAGACCCTCCTCCCTAAGCGGGGGATCAGTGGCATAACATGTAGGAGTGAAAGCGACGGGGGAGGAGAGAGTGAATCCATCCCGCTTGATGTCGCCCACCCTGCACCGGCTAGAATCGATGGAAGCGAGCTTTGCGGTGAGCAGCTTGATGTGTTTTTAGAGTTTTGCGGTGTCTGTAACTAGCCAGCTATTGAGGGCTTTGAGGTGATTGGTAGGAACTTCCGTGAACAGTTCGTTTGTCGGCGGTGGACATTTAGAAAAAGACGAAGCAGATGTCGGAGGGGCGCTCTTCTTCCTCGCCATGGGGGAAAGAAAAACTTGGACAAATTTCGAGAATTCATGAGCTGAGAGAGTGAAATTCGATTTTTTTTGTTTTGGAAAGGGAGAACACTATGGCCTTTCTATTTATCTAGGGAGAGGAGCTCCGAATTCAAAATCTTTCTGTGTTGGCCAGAACGAATTGTCGTCTTCCATAAAATCTGGATAGTTATAACTTATAACGACAGTTTGTTTGGCCAACAAAGAAAGATTTTGAATTCGGAGCTCTTCTCCCTGGATAAATTGAATGCCAAATTGCTCTCCCTTTCCAAAAAAATCTAATTTCACTCTCTCAGCTCATGAATTCTCGAAATTCTTCCTCATTTTTCTCTCCCTCATGGCCAGGAAGAAGAACGCCCCTCCGACATTTTCTTCGTCGTCTTCCAGACGTCCACGACCGGTGAATGAACTCTACATTGAAGTCCCTGCCCATCACCTCAAAGCCCTCAACAATCACCTTGTTACAGACACCGCGGAACTCCGGAAACAAGTCAAGCAGCTCACCGCAAAACTCGCTTCCATCGATTCTGGCCGGTGCAGGGTGGGAGACATCAAGCGGGATGGAGTCGCTCCTCCCCCTTCGCTTCCACTGCTACATGCTGCGCCACTGATCCCCAGCTGGGGGGGGGGGGTCTGGACGCAGACCAGGCCGTAGCTGAAGAGACGACAACTTCTCCAGCGAAGATTGCAGCAGAGCCTATTGCGGAGCTCAAGTTGGTAGAGACGGAGGAGCTCCAAGAAGATGTTAAGAAGATCGGCACCGAGCTCCCTGAGATTGCTTTCGACCCCTGCACC
This sequence comes from Dactylorhiza incarnata, assembly GCA_033032865.1. Classification (NCBI taxonomy): domain Eukaryota; kingdom Viridiplantae; phylum Streptophyta; class Magnoliopsida; order Asparagales; family Orchidaceae; genus Dactylorhiza; species Dactylorhiza incarnata. The sequence continues at coordinate 16,311 of JAWHQI010001982.1, forward strand.
ATTGACGACGTTGAGCGCGATCATGAATGTGAAGTCGTTACCCTGCATCCGCAAGAGGATTTGATTGAAAAGGAGGCGACAGATGCGGAGAAGACGACAAGGTCTGGAATTGAGGACGAAGTGGAGTATGCCGTGAAGGCGAAGTGGCTGGAGTTAATCACGTATGTCAAAGAAAGACATGAGTCCATGAAAGAAAATGTTTACGAAGCTTGAAGAGAAGAGGAAGGTGAGGGAGGAGCTATTAGACTCACTCGAATGAGTTGGTTTTTTTGAAGAACTGCCTTGTGGAGAAGAACATGATGGTTGAGAATCTGTTCGCCGTTCTGTAAGATAAAGAAGAGCAAACGGGGAATCTTTTCCAACTGGATGTATCCTGCCGGAATCCTGGTGGCCTGCTCTACAACAAAAAAATAAAATTTGTTTAATTTTTTTTAACTTTCTTTAAGTTCATTGTTACCTGTTAATTCTTTATACTTGTATTTGCAACTTATACCTATTGACTGGACATTCATTATGAGAAATATTATTCCACAGAAAATATGCTTTTATTGAAGTTTAAATATCAAAATAATATGTAATTTATCTTGATAAATAAAGATCATGATTTTAGTAAGATATTTGTTTGCACGAATCACAAGTGTAGAGTGAATAAGCTCTGAAGAATGCATCAACGTGCATATTACTATAATATAATTTGCATAGAAATAAAAACAACACTACAAAATATTTTTTTATAATGATAAAAAATAGACATTTGATAAGTTTCACAAAATATTTCTATTTTGATGATTTATTTTGCCCATAAAATATGAAAACAAAAGAAGAATGAGAAGAACTTATCACTAAAGCTCCATTTATCTTGATCTCCAATCACTTTCTGTTTTGTAAATATGACCATTCTACTTGAATTACAAGGTATTATATGTTCGTTCGGTAACTCGATTCCCGCCGAAGGTGGGAGGCATACCGGGCGCAACACCCAACCAACGGCGAGGCGGCAGATCTTTCTGAACACACCGCGCCGTGAGTTTGGGTTGCCTCTGTCCGGCATCGCGCAGGCTCGACCATGACTAGTTGGATGAGATTTTGGTGCACATCCGCTATATGATTGGAGATGAATATAAAACAGTGGGTGGCGGCCAAAGTGTCGGGGGGCGCGATGAGTTGGCTTCAACCTCATTTCTCAGTTCTATGTTAACAATAATTAACTAAGCCGATTTTGTTTTGTTTTGTTTCAAGTATGCTGACATATATATTAGAAGAAGAAATAAAGATCAAATACGAGAAACAAATTTTTACGTAAAGTAGATTGAGAAGACCTTTCTGATTCACAAAATAGCCGTTCATGTAAGCGTTTGCAAGGCCTATGCCATCTTCATCGCTGAGTTTCATTATTAGTTAGAAAACATCAACATAACAAGTTAAAACATCTTCTAGTAATCTGAATAAAATTCAATTCCATCGTTCAAATAGTAATAAATATGCAAATAATAAAATTAAAGAATAGGACTCCTAGCAAATTATTACACAACCGTGCATTAGAATAGGCCTCCTAGCAAATTATTCTCCATGATATGGATATCATGTATGAACACTAATACCATTACCTTAAAAATGATTTTATGCGCTCAATAACAAAACGACGACACAAAAATATCATAAGCTCACAAAAAAAAAATAGCATGTTCACGTGATCCAACAGAAGACTGTCCTGTAGCACACAGAATCATAGAAATGGTCAAATGCTAGACATCCATATCTTATTTTTCTGCTTCAAGGACCAACTTTTTTCATCCACATCTATTGCTTCCTTATGTCTTAGCATGTATGACAAGATCTTACATTTGAATCTTCATTTCTTTCCCTTGTGCAATCTGCTTTGTTATCTTTGTTATATATTAAACATTTTCATCTTTGCAGGAGAGTAATGCCCCTGAAAGGCTTCCGGAATTGGGGCCATGGTTTCAGTGAAATCTGTTAGTTACCCAGCAGAGGAACAATTTCTCTGTGTAGCATCCTCCAGTTCTTTAGTCTCCTCCAATGCTAAAGAGAAATAAACATCAATTCTTTCAGCATATATATATATCTAAACATATAATAAATCGCAATAAATTGCAGTAAAATCAAAAGGCCTAAAGGAAGAAAAGGAGAAAGTTTGTTAATAGAGGAAGACGGAATCATTTCTAATGAGGAGAAAGTTTTAAATGAATCTCCCTGAAACTGCATGATCTGAGTGTAGTTACAAGCATTTACAAGCAAGAAGAAAAAGCATAAAACATCTCTTAGTAAGCTCTTTCAGAAGGTTGCGCGGAAATGTCTGTTTTGTGCTTCATCCTCTTCGCTTTCATGGTCGTCGTCGCTGCCCTGCTCTATGTTGTCGCGGCGGCCTCCTTGGTTCCGCCTGGGAGCAGATACTTCAGCTTTCCTTCCCGAAGCAGCTTCTCCACCAAGTCTCGGAGGACCCGACAATTTTCGGTGTCATGCCCAACGTCCCAGTGGAACTTACAGTAGAGGCCCTGGTTCTTACCTCCGAACCTTGCTCTCAGGGATATCGGGGGCTTGAAGTTCGACTGCTTCTGGAGGATCTCCACCACCTCATCCACAGGATTTTTATGTCGGTGTCTACGTTATCAAGGAGCGCGCCTGAGGCGCCGGGCGCACCGGCCAGTGCCTCTGCAAGGCAGAGGCGGGCGAGGTGCCTCAGGCGCGCCCAGGCGCATGCCTTACCAACTCCCAGGCACACCAAAGGCGCGCCTGAGCTTTTCAAGCTGTTTTCTTCAACCTGTTTTTTTGGGAGGGGGGCAAAAACATGATCTCAAACGCACCCGAGGCACACCTATGCGCACTTGGGCATCCAATTCACTGAAATCACCGATTTTCAGTGAATTGAGTGTCAAATTCACTGAAAATCAGCGAATTGGGCATCAAATTTGCTGTTTTTAGTGAATTTGGCACCCAATTCTCTGAAAATCAGCGAATTGGGCATCCAATTCGCTGATTTAAAGATTGGGCATCTAATTCGTTGATTTTCAGCGAATTGGCACTCAATTCCTTGAAAATCGACGAATTGGGCACCCAATTCATTGAAAATCAATGATTTGGATGCCAAATTAGCTGATGTTCAGTGAATTGGGTGCCCAATTCGCTGATTTTCAGTGAATTGGGCATCCGATTCATTTTTGCGCCTCACATGCCTCAGGCGCGCGCCTGCGACTAGGCTCCAAGACCCCTTTACTCCTCGGTGCACCTTGCGCCTTTGATAACTTAGGTCTATGTACTATTCCAGAGCACTGTCCCATTGGCCGGGAGAGGGCCGAGAGGCTGTCAGGAGGAGGGGAGGATGGTTGATGTTATTCTGCTCGGGGTGCGGAGGCTTCATCTGCTATAAGTGGCGGGGGCGATGCTGTGGCCGTTGCTGGAACAAAGCGTCCAGGTAAGACTTGTCGATTTGCTGGGTTGCTATTTGGGGGCGGTTGGAGGAATTCTGAGGATGACGATATCCCAAATCGGAGAGGTTCGCTACAAAATATTCGTTGTTGCGCTCTCCCTCAACAAAGTGGTTTGCTCGCTCGATGAGCTCGCTGTACGTCTTTGGCTTTCTGACACTGATCTCCAATTTGAAGAGTCCGAGCCTTAAGCCGTTAGTGAAGGCCACCCTGTACACCTGACGATCCACGTCGGGAACCTCCATTATCAATGCTTGGAAGCGGTCCAGATACTTCCCCAAAGTTTCCTTCGAGCCTTGTCGTATCTGAAACAGAGCGTCCAGGTCCGCCTTTCTTTTCTTCGAAGTGGTGAACCTCTGCAGGAACTCCCTTCAGAGCTCCCTACAAGAACAGATCGAGCCGGTCGAGAGGCTATAGAACCATTCTCTCGCCTTCCCATCGAACGTGGTTGCTAATAACTTGCAACGGAGCACCTCAGAGAGTGGCTGGAGGGATACTAAGGCGTCAAAAGCTTGAAGGTGGTTGGTGATGTCTTCTTTTCCCGAGAGGCGGGTGAGCTGGGGCTCCCTGAATCCATGAGGAGCGGTTTCCTTTGCAATGATGATGCTGAACGACGAATAACTCTCTGTTCCATCCTCATGCTCCGGCTCGTCGAAATTCAAAGCCCTTCCTCAGTACTCTGCCGCAGCTTCTCTGAAGAACTGTTGGCGAGCACGCGCTTCCTTGCCGCGCGGTTGCGGTGGAGGCGGATACTCCAGCGAAGGTGGCATCACATTGGGCGTCGTGGTCTCCTGCGGATGTTCCACGGTCTGAGCGCGCTCACTCTGGTTGACCAGCTGGGCCAACAAGACAAGCAGGTGGTTGAACTCCCCTTGAGTAACCAGCGCGTCATCGCGGGAGTTACCCTCCTGCTAGGAAGGATCAGGGTGTCCGCCCGCCATCGGGTGATTTCGCCGTTTGCTTGATCTGAAGGTTGCGTGTTCTAACTGTTGACACCAAAATTGTCACCAACTCTCCACACTCAGCGAACACTCTGGGGGATTAAGGGAATATGATCAAGAACCGCAAGCAATCGCTTACTAACCCGCGGGACGAGGCGAACATTACACATAAAAGCGGATGCCGCCAGCAGCGACGGACACCAGATTGGCCCGCAACGACGAATGTCTCTCTTGATGCGGGTTTTTTAATGTTTAACAAGGACTTGTTACAAGCTATTACAAGAATGTTGGAAAATAGAAATCAACCGAGTGACAAGAACTTGTGACCGCACCTACAACATGGTAGCTTCTGGCCCAAGTCCCGTGTCCCCTCCAAGCACCATGGCCCTCTATTTATACTGGAGGGTAGGCTGTTTGGCCGGTAGAAGCATTTAATGTTATATTAAATGCTCCGCCGCTCGAGGAAACCGAAGTGTCGGTTGTGGAAGAGAAGAAAGAGGGCGTCGCGCGGGCACGTCAGGCCGTGACCGCGCATCACCTGCTTGCCGAAAAGGGTCCAAACGGGTTTTGGAGAGTACCCACCGCAACTCCTCTAGGAGGCTGACGCTGTTGACGGTAGGGAGCGGGCTCTTCTGCGGTCAAGCCTACCCACGCCCCTGCTGAGATCTTGGAAAGAGTCCGCGGGCACTCTGGGAGTGTCTGCCCGGGACCTCTTGAGGGCACACTTCTTTTGGATCCGCCCGTGGACACGCCTACGAATCTGCTTGGGAATCTTCCCGGGGCTGGCAGAGCGGACACTGGTCGAGGCCACAGGATTTGGGTTAACATGGACGACTACCACGAGCAAAATTGAAGAAGTCGTACTCTCTACATATGTTCTCTCTGAGGCACATACAAATCTCTCTGTGGTTCTTATCCATCAACAACATGGTGGCAAAATCGAAGAAGTAGTACTCTCTACATATGTCAGGGTATGTTTCAAGTTTCTCCAATGCTTGTGCAATAGTGAATGGGCATGAAGATTTTGGCGGCTCCTGGAGAGATCGACCTATAACCTTCGAAGATTCCAGCAACTCATTTATGACTGAGTTTGTTGTTTTCTTTTTACCCTTTCGTCTTTTACAAGCTTCAGATGCAACAGCCAGATCAGTACTCTCTACATTCCCACTAATCTCAACTAGATCATTTTCACCCGCAGACATAGCTCGCTCATCAATAGACTCCCGGGCTAGGGACATAGTGTTAGGAGGTGCAAACATGATTTCCAGTAGCGACAACCGAACTGAACATTATGTTCATTTTTTCCTCAAGCTCTGGGTTTATGCTTGCATACCTAAACTTTTTTGCAGCAGTAACAACCTATTTAAAGAAAATAATTTGGCACTTTAAGCATACAAAATTTATGGAACAACATATAAAAGAAATTATATGTTTAATTTAAACGTTTTCCTTTAGCCTCTCATCCCACCATACGTCTGAAGCATTTATGATTTTTTTGGAGGCATTCCAACCCAGATCTGTTTCCCTAGTTTCAGTTCAACCCTCAACTTTCATTCTTTTTTGAGATGGTCTCATTTATTTTTATTTGAATTATATCGTACTTCTTTTCGGTCCACTCTTCAAATTTCGCCACTAGATTATTTCATCCCTCATTATTGAAATGTGTAGTTAACCGATTACCGAGCCCGCCCGCACGCACACACGCACGCCAATTACACATTAAAAACACAACTACACATGCACATACACACAACAATTACACATACACAGACAACTACACATACACACAACAATTACACATACACAGACAACTACACATACACACACACAACAATTACACACACACACACCTACACATAAAAACACAACTACGCATACACATGCACACAACAATTACACACACACACACACAACAATTACACATACACAGACAACTACACAAACAAAGTACTACACACAAAACAATTGCACACACACACACACACACCTACACACACATGTCTACACAACCTAACACACCCACCCACAACTACACACCCACACACATATTTACACAACCTAACATACACAACTACACACAGAAGCACGACTATACACAAACACAACTATACACAAACACAACTACACACATACAAACACAACTACACACAATTATATAAAAACACAAACACAACCATACACACACAAAATATAGATCTAAACATAAACACAAATTAGGGGAAAACATAAATTACATCAAGATAAAAACATCAACAAAATCTGCAAGTAAAGGAGGGGAAAAAATCACAAAATCACATACAAAATCTGAGGAACATGGTTTTTCGAATCCCGTTGATTTGAGAATAACAAATTCCATGTTGTATTTGTTCACGTTTGGTTTTGTGTTTATTGCATGCAGGAACTCAGAATGCTCCAAGATGAAAATATCATTTTACTAGAGCTAAGTTATAATGCAACTAATAACGCTTGGCGTTAGTGATACCGCTTGCGTTAGCATCTCGATGATATTGCTCGGAAGCTAAACAAGCCAGCATGAAGTCGACCCGACGACATGCATCCAACGATAACCCACTATCGTCGGGTGACAGCTTCTAACACTCAGTGTTAGGCTGTTAGCCCTGGAGTACTCAAGCGCGCCAAACTGAAATTCAAGCAAAGCCTTCTGGCGGGAAGAAGGATGCACTTATGGAAGATCACTACCGCTGGGCGGTATCGCTAATATTGGGCGTTAGTCTTGCTAGAATGAGAAGATTCCAAAAGAGCAGAATCACCGGAGATGATTTTAGAATTCTGTTTTCAACTCGACCATAGTCTCGCTAAAAGAGCGTTAGTCTTGCCCTTCACTTGTAGCATGGTCGAGTTGGAAACAGAATTCTGTTACCCTCTCCACCACCGATGCCGAATACAACGCACCACGAAGTAGTTGCGCACAAGCCTTATAGGTGACTCAAACATTAGAATACTTTGGAGTTCATCTAACTAATATAAAACTATAGTGTGACAACAAGAGTGCTATAGATCTAACAAACAATCCCGTTCATCATTCCAGGTTCAAATATATAGATGTTCGTCATCACTTCATTAGGGATCATATTAAGAAGGAACATGCGAGGGTTAGCTTTATTGGTATTGATTCACAATTTGCGGACATTTTCACCAAATCACTCCTCGATGCACGATATGCTATGCTTAGATTAGAATTGGGTGTTTTAGATGTATTAAGTTAAAAATTCTAATATCTGCAAACATTCTTTTTAAATCTCTTTACTACAAAAATTATCCCTCAATATGTAGAATCACAATTGAGAAAAATCAAAGTAAAAAACCTTAAAAATGACTTACTGTTATGGGCGGTAAAAGCTAACGCCGACGGTAGCTAAAAATTCTCAAATCTCTATTTTAGCTTTTCTGTTTAAATCTCTAGTGATTTAAATATTTATCAAACTAATTAGTTTCTACTTTGCGTAAAAATTGTTTTTATTCGTCATTTGTTTTTTGAAAATCCAAAACAAAAAAAATTGCGTATTCCTTACGTCTTTATGAAAAAAATAATAATAATTTCAAAATACAAAAATAGTTTTTTCCTACTATTGATTTCAAATTTTTAGTTTTATGCATAATCAAAAATCAAATATAAAATTGCAAAACAATTTCAAAACACAAAATATAATTTTTTTAATATTGTTGATTTGTATTTCTTTTTTTTTACAATAAATATCATAAAAATTGTTGAATTTTCATTGTTATATACAAGGATGGCTAGATATATCAACTAAAGATTTAATCCAATGTTAAATTTAATTCTTAAGTTTTCAAAATACTGTTGAGCTTTGTCACGCGGAACAGTATCTTGAAATATACAATGAATTTGAATGTAGAAAATATGTGTATGATTACTTATCATGCTTCTAAGTATGAGTAATACATTATATTTGATAATGATATTTTTACTCACCTTTTTTGTACTACATATGTTCTTAATCTTAGTCTTGCCCTAATGTGTAGTGTAATGACATATCAAAGTTAAAATGTGTGATTAGATTACCTACACAACTTTGAATATTTCATATTACTCATGCACTAATATGAAAATAGTGGTTTAAAAGTAAAAACTCTTATGTTTGCAAAACAAGTGAATTCAGAGTCATTTGTCACTAAAATAAACACTAATTATTAAATGATAAGGTACCGCAACCAAGAACTACTCGAACCTCCTGATAAGTCTTAATGAGCATTGTGAAGTTGAGCACCTTGGAAAGAATTGTAAAGTGTCTTGTGCAAACAAATCCTAAACCACTTATTTACCGTACACCAGATCACAATCCTCGTGGCCAAATGGTGGTAGTGGCACGTCATGGTCACTTTTATAGTATTTAAGCACAATCATCCCTAGGCCTTACGTACGGCCGTCCGGGCTCGTACTCAGTCTTCGCTCATACTGGCGGAACAAACAAAAGAACTGAGGCATAGCTCAGGTCGAACCCCATGTGGCTAACATCTACACAAACAACAAACTAGGCTAGGACGCACGTCGTTGTTCGATTACGACGCTATCCTAGAGTCGCTGTACTAACCCTCCGGAGTGTACCATCGGCAGAGCCAACAAGCTGCCACATACATTCACACACAGTATCTTTTCATACAAGCAGAGTTACACGCTACTCTACCCAGCCAAAACACTACACAAACCCTACCTCTGCTAAATTCATAGAACCACTAAGTGGTTATGTATAATCATATTATTTAAGTGCGATAAACGCATCGGATTAGGCATCCTAATTACTTCCCAGATCTAGAATAAGATTTTGGTTAACCGCCTCATATGGCTAGCGGCGCGGCGATGATTTAACATACATCATGTCGTTCATAAATTATGTTGAAGTAGGTAATGCGAACGACGTCTGTTTAATTATTCTACCCTAAGTCGACTAAGCATTCCACAAATTGGGAATCTTCACCGGCGAAGGTCTCCGCCGCAAGCTCCATGATTACTACAAACGCACGATCGTTGTTGAGTTCGTCACACGAATCATTGGACTTGAACACTTCTATGGTCAATATCTTTGAATCAAATCAAGGGTTTGGAATTGTCTGCCTCATACGCATCACTTGTTGGTGGATGCGACTATGACCTATAAGGCATCAAGCCGTTGCCAAAATATTATTAAAATTGGCGATGCGGTTTTGATTTGACAATTCTACCCTAAACCTCAACTATGTAATGACATGCTTGATTCCAACAACGTCGTAAGTCCTTGCTGCAATCTCCACTGCTTATTTCCATCACATGATCACCGCGGGTTTCATCACGGGATCCACCATCGATCTCGTCGCACAATTTAATATTATTTAACGACGCACGAGTGTTGTTATTTTGATCATGCACATAAATATTATTTACCGCCGCACGCATAAATATTTATTTACCGTCGCGCGCATAAATATTTATCTACTGACGCCCGCATAAATATTTATGTACCGTTGCGCGCATAAATATTTATTTACCGACGCGTGATCGTCGTTGTTTCGTTTGCGCGCGCATTTGTCCGTCGTTCCTGGACATAGTTGGATCTCGTTGAACGTCGTTGTAGATGGATGCCGACCTCTTAAGCGCTCTGTTTTCGGCCTTAGACGTGGAGTTCACCAAATATGAAATTGAGTTTGTGGGCAGACAGATCTTGGTGATGGAGCCGACCTTGGAGACGGCGAGGGGTCGTTGACCATGGAGAAGTGCAACTGGCTGCCATGGGAGAGGAGGTCTTCGCCGGAGTTAAGCTCGCCGGAGTTGTGGAAGAACTCGCCGGAGCAAGAAAAGGGGCGACCGGACATGGAGTTGTTCGGAAACATGTCGAATCTTGCGGGGAGGAGCTTGTCGGAGCCGAGGAAGGAGGCGTTAGGCCAGATGTGGAGGAGCTCGGGTAGCTTGGAGGGGAGATCTCGTCGGAGGAGGAGAGGGCGGATCCGTCGTCCATGGAAGCTGTAGACCTTGGAGAGCTGCTCAGATGGGGGCTTGTCGGAGTAGAGCTCGATGGAGGTGGCGCCGGCCGGAGGGGAGAAGGATCAGAGAGGAGGGAGGTTCGGCTTGGAGGTGTTGACGGCGCAAGCTTCACGGGGGAATGTTTTCTAACCTAAAGTTTATGATATTTATAAACTTATGAATATAATAATAATGATATAAAATAGGGTGGTGTTACAAGCAAACTCATTTTGACTTTTAACAAACCATTACTACTAGCAAATCGATCTTTTTGAGAATGGCTAATTGAAAACCATTTTGTTACTAGCAAACCATCATGAAAATAAAAAAAATATTGTTGAATTGGAGATTAGTTTTCCTTCATTAGTTCTGGAGTACCATTTTCATTTAGGAATATAAAAAAAATAAGTACAACATTTAACACATGTTCAACCAAATATATTAGCACAGTATTTTAAAAATACCTTATTTTGAACCAACATTTGAACAAGCACTCATGCCGCTCTTGCCACAGCTTGTCAATCTATACTAAGTCTGCAACCTTGCACGGAACATCCTCATTCACGGCTAAGCATGGAACGGAACTTTTGAAACCGCTACATCACTGAGCATATCGTAAGTGTTTTTGAAGTAAAAAATTACAAATAATCGTTGTATAAAGAAATTTAACTTCACATTTTGATGATTAGTATCAGGCAAAAGAAACTAAGGAACGACATAGTGTTGAGAAAAACAACAATGACCTGATCTCTTAGGTGCTAACAATTGATCACGGATACTATAACATGCTTTTAATTAATGGATGACTGCTGGCCTTTAAGCACCGGAAAAAAATTCTCATAATGCTCAGTGATGCGAGATCGGCAGAGGTGAGATCGGCAGAAGCGAGATCGCCCGAGCCTGGCGAGGCGTCCGGCGGCGGCGGAGGCCGGCGAGGAGAAACCTAGACTGTCGAGAGGAATCGAGCGGTGAACGTCGCTGATGGAGGGGGCTGGAATCACGCCGGACTGGATGGGGGAAGCCGCGATCCTAGCTTGCGGGAGGTGCGGGAGCGGCGGACTGGACGGAGATCGGCAGGGACGCCCTAGGTCGCGGGAGAGAAGGGCGAGAAAGCCGATCGGGATTGTGGGCGGAAATGAACCGGAATAAAAGTTTTAAGGGGTGGTTTGCTAGTAGCCTAATTAAAGCTTTTGAAAAATCCGAAAATATCATATAATTGGTTTGCTAAAAGCTATATTAGGTTTGCTTATAACACCACCCATAAAATATTAACATTCAAACGCTCACATATCTCTCTACGGGAATCGAAATTTGTCCTGGTCGGACTTGTTACGACTGTCTCGTCGATACACACTTATCGAAATGAGTCACGATAAATTTCGAGTTCGTTTGCTCATTTAACGCTCTCTGGAACGTTCACGGTCAATTTACTTAAACATCAAAAATCACTCAAAACGATGTCGAAATTGCAAACGGACGACTCCGTCGAACTCGTATTATCGTTACGAGTTTAACAAAACTGATCGTGGTCAATTGCGCGGTCGTTTGGTTAATTTCACCATTTTGGATAAATACGTTATTTGCAAACCATGTTATAATTTTGCTAATTCTGATCGGAATCGAGGGCGGGCAGTTTTGTTGAACTCGTATAGGCTCTGCGATTCTAACAAAACTGACTGAGGTGAATTCCAAAGCCGTTTGCTCGATATCACCTTTTTCGATAATTATGTTACTTGAACTTGCGTTCGTGTTGTAGTTTCGGCGATACTCATCAGAATGGAGCGCAGCCAGTTTTGTTGAACTCGTATAGACTTCACGAGTCTAACAAATTAAACTGACTGAGGTGAATTTCGAGGCCGTTTGATTGATATCATCTTTTTTTGGATAATTTCATTACTTGAACTCGCGTCAGCATTAAAGTTTTGTCGATACTCATCAGAATGGAGCACATATAGTTTCGTCGAACTCGTATAGGCTTCACGTGTCTAACAAAACTGACTGAGTTCGATTCTGAGGTCATTTGATCAAAAGTCATATTGAGATGTCGCGAAGCTCAAGTCGACAGTTTTGGTCAACTTCATATATATGCATCACAATGCAATGAAATGAACGTCGTTGAATTCATATTGGTCTTACGAGTGTAACATCACTGACCGGAGTCTATTCTGAACTCATTTGGTCAAAAAGCCTATTTTATTCATTGTAGCTCAAAATTCAGAGTAAACCAATTATAATTGGCTCACCAGACCAACAAGGTCACTCTGGTCCTGAGTAGGCTAACCAAGAGAGGTCAATTGAATGGGTTAGGTGCCCTAGGTGGCTCAATTGGTAGGGCTAGAATTTTGGGATAGCTTGGGGTGAGTGAGCTTTAGTGGGAAGGATTTCAAGATCCAAAAATTCACCTCTTATAAGAGGGTTGACCAATGTCAACCCTAAGTGGGTCCCCCATGTGGGTCAAAGTCATCATGAGTCCGTGTCGTCGAGTGTCAGGCCATCAATGATGTAACGGGGTTGAATTTGAACATTCACGTATCTCTATGTGTGGTATAATTTTGCGGGATTTTTTTATTTACTCAACTAAATAACATCGAAATTGAGCGCAACAAATTATGTTGCACTCGTATCATCTATTCGAGTTTAACGCAACTGACAAAATTCAATTCGGAGTCCGTATGCTCACTATACTAAAATAGCGTCGTCGTGACGGGCTACGATACTCAAAATGGTCATTTTCACCAAATGACCTCGGATTGGAACGAATCAAATTTTGCTGCACTTGTATCGACCATACGAGTCTAACTCAACTGACGGAAGTTGATTTGGAGCACGTATGCTCAATATACTAAAATAGCGTCATCGTGACGCGCTACGGTACTCAAATGGTCACTTTCACCAAATAACCTCGGATTGAAACGAAATTAGTTTTGTTGCACTCGTATCAACCATACGAGTCTAACACAACTGACAGAACTCAATTCAGAGTCCGTATGCTCAAAATACAAAATTGCATCGTCGTGACGCGCTACAATACTCAAAACGGTCATATTCTTCATATGACCTCAGATCAGAACGAAATGAGTTCCGTTGCACTTTTATTGACTATGCGAGTCTAACGCAACTGACAGAACTCAATTCGTAGTACGTATGCTCAAAATACAAAACTGCGTCATCGTGACGCGCTACGATACTCAAAATCGTCATATTCTCCATATGACCTCGGATCGGAACGAAACGAGTTCCATTGCACTCGTATCGACTGTACGAGTTTAACGCAACTGACAGAACTCAATTCAGAGTCTGTATGCTCAAAATACAAAACTGTGTCGTCGCGACACGCTATAATACTCAAAACAATCATCTTCTCCATATGACATCGAATCAGAATGAAACGAGGTCCATTGCATTTGTATTGACTATACGAGTCTAACGCAACTGACAGAACTCAATTCAGAGTACGTATGCTCAAAATACAAAACTGCGTCGTCGTTACGCGATGTAATACTCAAAACGGTTCCATATGACCTCAGATCAGAACGAAACGAGTTCCGTTGCACTTGTATTGACTATATGAGTCTAATTCAACTGACAGAACTCAAATTGGAGTTCTCTAGCTCAATATCCCCAAACAGGGTCACCTCCTACCTCTTTTGGACCTTAGGTAGAGGGTTCAGGTCACTTTTATTGGGTCATCTAGGGTCCTAGTGGCCCAATAAAAGTTGGGATGTTACAGTACGTGGTAGTCCCAACCCCGTCACTCTGCTGAGAGTAGTGCATCTGCTGAGATGCCTACACCTGCTCCTTCTGTCGAAATGATATAGTTGATTGTTGAAGCCGTGTTTGCTATGTTCAATGCACAACCAGGAGGGCATGTACAACCTTCTACCCTTGGGGTAGCCCCAGAGCCAATTGGTGTAGTTGAGCTGGTTGCTGTAAGATGGGAGTCTGAAGAGCCGATGGCGGCGAAATGTGCGGAGGACCAACAGTTGAAGCACTTTATAGGCTTCCACCCTCCATCATTCTCGGGGACATAATCCCCAACTGAAGCTAAAGATTAGCTCTCTAGAATGAACTGAACCCTAACAGCTACGGAGACAGAAGAAGCGAAGAAATTTACCTTAGCAACTTTCCTTCTAAACGGGGAAGCAAAGCTTTGGTGGGAAGAGGTTGAATTGCATAGGTTTGTAGGAAAGGTCGTTACAGATATCTCATGGAGAGAACTCACTGATATTTTCCTACAAGGATACGTCCCTTCTGCCCAGCGTATCGCATTGTTAAACCAATTCCTGAATTTGACTCAAAGCGATCGTTCGGTAGACGGTTACTTTCATGAATTTACTAGGCTTATCCGCTATGCTGGAGAGATGCTGGAAGATGAGGAAAAGAAAACGAACAAGTTCTATGAAGGTCTGCGAGATGACCTGAGGCTGCTCCTAGCAGGCCCGATGACATTGGGTTTTCTCACCTTGGTGAATACTGCCAGATCTCTGGAGTTGGATATGAAAAGGGTCCAAAGAAGGAAGGACCTATCTGCAAAGAAATCGGATTTTAAGGAGTCGAGCTCTGCAAAGTCTAGGTACCGCAGGTTCAAGAAGAAGTCTAGATTTCGGAGCCAACTCTCTATGTTGCGTCGGGAGTGACTACTAGGCGAGGTTCACTCATTTGCTACACTTGCGGCAAGGTGGGACACTTTGCTTGAGATTGTCGAAGTGGTCTTCCGAAAGCGACAAAAAGGCGGGTTCTTCTTATGCGGAGAAAGGGAAAGCAGCAGAGTCGTTTGCATCCCAGTATACTCCAACTCAACTGAGAGTGTTCTCTCTTGGTCAACAAGAAGCCATCCGTCAGAGCGTTGTCGTGACATGTATGATTTAGTATTTATCATGCATTGCTTATTGTAATGTCTACCATGTGTACGATTGTTTGTTTAATTTGTGTGTAATTAGGCTTCGTCCTAATACATAACTATCCGGCGAGAGCTCTTTTGACACTAGAGCATCTCACTCTTTTCTGTCTGAGGACTTCGTACTGTGTATTAGAGTGTCATCTTTCTCATCGAGAGATAGATTGGATGTAGTGTTGCCAAATGGGTGCAGGATGAGTACGGATATATAGGAGTTGTTATGTTAAGGTGCGGATATGAAGTCATGATTTTGACTTGGAAGCGTCAATGTTGTCGATATTTGAATTCGATGTCATCTTTGGCATGGACTGGCTCTCAAAGCAGCGTGCATGCATCGATTGCAATCTGAAGGAAGTCACACCGGGGCAAAACACTGAACGTGAAACTACATTTTATGGTATGTGAGTATCAAGCAAGATGTTGATGGCTGCTTTCCAAGTGGTCAAGGCGGTTCGGAAAGGTGCATAGTTCTTCACGTTGTTGGAGGCTTCATAGTCAAATCCCAGTTTGAATGATGTTCCTGTCGTATCGGCGTACGCGGATGTGTTCCCTAAAGATTTCCCTGGAGCTCCACCTCAATGAGAGATCGACTTCTCTGTTGAGTTGTTGTCGGGTGCCAAACCTGTGACACACTCACCGTTCTGAATAAGGCCAAAGGAAATGGCGGAACTGAAAGTTCAGTTGCAAGAACTACTGGAGCAAGGCTATGTACGTCCAAGTTCATCTCCTTGGAGTGCAACAGTCCTCTTTGTGAAAAATATGGATTGAAGCTTGCGTCTATGTATTGACTATCGCGAACTGAATAAGCTGGCAGAGAAGAGCAAATATCTGATTCCGAGAATCGGTGATTTGTTCGATCAACTAGTTGGATCTACTATGTATTCAAAGTTAGATTTGAAGTCCGGCTACTACCAGTTGAGAATCATGGAAAGTGATATTCCCAAAACGACGTTCAGTATCCGTTACGGGCACTATGAGTTCACAGTGATGTCGTTCGGCCTAACGAATGCCCCATCAGTATTCATGGACTTAATGAATAAAGCGTTTAGAGAGTATTTGGACCAGTTTGTAATTGTCTTCATCGATGATATACCAGTGTACTCTCAGTCAAAGGAAGAGCATGTAGATCATCTACGAGTAGTGATGAGCATCCTGACGAGGAGTTAGTTGTATGTCAAGTTCTCTAAATGTGAATTTTGGCTACCATCAGTGACATTCATATGTCATGTGGTTAGTGGAGAGGGTATTGTAGTGGATCCGACGAAGATAGTTGTTATACGAGAGTGACCTGTGTTGGAGACTGTGACAGAAGTCCGAAGTTTCTTAGGACTTACTGGCTACTATCAGCGCTCCGTAGAGAACTTTTCAAGGATAGCTTTACCTCTCACTACGTTGACTAGGAAGGAGCATAAGTTCATTTGATCGCCGGAGTGCGCACGTGCTTTTGAGGAGCCGAAGAGTCGTCTGACCACGATGTCAATTTTGTGTTCGTCGTGTGGTACAGACGACTATAAAGTCTACAGTGACACCTCATGGAGTGCTTAGGTTGCGTTCTTCTTCAGTTTGAAAAGGTTATTGCTTATGACTCTCGTCAGTTGAAAGTGCATGAGAGGAATTATCCGGTCCACGACTTAGAGTTGGCGGCTGTGATATTCGCTCTTAAGTTATGACGACATTACTTATATGGCGTGAAGATCGACATCTTTACGGACCATAAGAGCCCGTAGTATCTAATAGATCAGAAGGAGATGAATATGTGATAGAGGGGGTGGATGAAGTTCCTTGGGGACTACATCTTTGAGATTTATTATGCTCCTGTGAAGGAAAATGTTGTCGCGAATGCGTTAAGTCGAAGAGCTTCTGCGCAAGCAAACTGGATTAAGATGCACGATGAACATCTAATCAGTGACTTGGAGTCCCTTTCAATTATGTGTCGTTGGGAGGAAAACTGCTAGTACATGCTTGAACTGGACCGAGGTACAGTGCGACCTTGCAGATCGAATCTGTCAATCCTTGGAGCTTGATGAAAGCATGCAGCGGTATGTGACAGAGACCGTGGATGGATCAAATGCTGATTTTTCCTTCGACGATGATCTTTTGTGGAAAGACTATTGGTTGTGCGTCCCAAATTTCAGGAAATTATGGGAGGAGTTGATGTACAAGGCTCATTTTATCAAGCGCTCAATCCACCCGGGGAGCACAAAGATGCATATGGACATGAAAAAACTTTTATCGTGACCGGGTTTGAAGAAAGACATAGTCCTCAATATGGCGAAGTGTCACACTTGCGCACTTCGAAGTCTAATCAACCAATTACTAAAGTATCTCACTTCATTCCGAACCGAAAAGATGATTTTGTTAAAAAGTTGGCAAAACATTATGTCAATACCATAGTACGATTGCACGGTGTGCCTCGTAGTGTCATAAGTGACCGAGATGATCGTTTCACATCGAAAGATTGGAGGCTAATCAACCAATTACTGGGTACCAAGCTGAAGTTTAGCACGACCTTCGATCCGCAAACGGATGGGCAGACCGAAAGGACCAATAGAACCATGGAGGATATGCTCCGAATGTGCGCCTTGGATTTCCGAAAGAGGTGGGAGGACCATCTCTACATGATCAAGTTCGCTTACAACAACAGCTACCAAACGAGTATACAAATGACGCCCTCCAAAGCCATTTATGGTAGAAAATGTCGTACTCCATTGGATTGGGTAGAAACAGGAGACACAAATTTGTTGAAGCAAATGGATGTCGATGATGCAAATTTGACGATTCGAGCGATCCAGGAGCAATTGTTGATTGCTCAGGATAGCCAGGCAAAATATTACAACACCAAGCACCGAAATATCGAGTTCGTTGTTAACGACTGAGTTTACTTGAAGATCAAACCATTCGAGGGTGTATCAAGGATTCAGCACTTGAAAAAGCTAAGTCCGAGATATCTTGGACCATTTGAGATCTTAGAGCGTGTTGGTGAAGCTGCCTACAGGCTTGCTCTTTTGATAGAGTTAAGTGGTTTTACATGATGTGTTTCACATATCGGTGTTGAGGAAGATGTTGCAGAGCCTATTCATGTTGTTGTTGATGTTCAAGTGTCGGTTGATGGTGAGATAGCGATAAAAGTCAAGCCTATTCGCATCGAAGACACCAAAGTCAAGCAATTGTGGAATAAAATAATTAGAATGGTCAAAGTTTGCTTGGACAATTGCGGTCATGAGGAGATTTCATGGGAGCGAGAGCATACCATGCTTGAGGAGTTCCTCGAGTTGTTCCATTGAGGTACACGTTATAGTTTTGTATCTTTTATGTTTTTCTTAGTTCTGAAATTTCAGGACGAACTTTCTTTAAGGCAAAGGGAGTTGTAACACCCCATTTTGCCCAACACTAAGAACGCAAGAAAATCTGTAGCAGAAAGCTAACACGAGCGGTAGGTGCTACCGCTGGCGTTAGATATATCGTCTAGACAAGTTATATCGTCTAGATAGACAGTGTCCTGTAAACAGATCGTGTCGTCTAGACAGATCTTGTCGTCCAGATACTGACGCCGAGCGGTAGGTGTTACCGCTGGCGGCATCCATATCGTCTAGACAGATCATGTCATCCAGACGCTAACGCCGAGCGGTAGTATTACCTCTTGCGGTAGGTCTTCTCGATGACACTACTGTACTGGATAAGATCAGATCCACCGCCTCTAGGGCTAACGCGGTATGGTAGTGCTACTGCCGAGCGGTAGCTGACGGAAGCAGATACGTAAAATCTGCATCGCGACCATCCAATCTTGTATGAAAAGTAATCAAATGCTCCAGATGAGTCTGTCCTTTTATATAGAAGGGGCTGACAGTAATAGATAAGTCATTATATTGACTTGAGATATTTGGAGAGTTTTTGGAAGAGAAGAAAGAGGAAGAAGAAGAGAGATTGCCATTGTTGGGGCTCTGAAGCTCCAATTTGCAAGCCGATTTCAGATCCACGGAGAGCAGCCCGATGTGATTCTTTCCATCCGATTCGATTTCTTCTTCATGACTCCAAATAGATCGTCGAGGGTAACGATCCTTCTCTCCGATCTTAGGACGTGCTTGTCCTATTTTATGTTGATATATTTGCATAGAAAGAGTCTCCTTTGCTAATTAGTAGAAGGTATGACTTCCTCCGGGTCGATTGTGTATGTCCCCAACATATATTGCATGTAGAAATCCAATGACGTGCGGATCTAGGCATTCTGTGTGAAGTCTACCCGTGGTCGTTGGCCCGGATCTGTGATGCTTGTTGTGACGTTTGCAATTAGGTGAGTAATATTGTGCGTGCTGGAGAACTACTTCGTGAAATACATCATTTCGTTGCGGGACTTGCTAGTAAAGTAGCTCGTGGAGTGCTTGGCAAAAGCCCCATAATTATAATGTGGTTGAATGCAAACCTTCATCACAAAATAATAGTCGATTCATCTTGGACCTCCTACTTTGATAGTGCATGCGAGGCACATGTCCTCACTAGTGGATTTGGTGCGTAGCATGTTAACTTGTAGAGTTACGGAGCGTTGAACGCTTGCAGGCCTTGAATGCCTTGATGTGATGATAATGTTGGTTATCTCGAATAATCACTGGCATAGGTGAAGTCGTACCCGCACCTCGACGAGTGATTCCGGTGATTTTGAGTCAGGGAAAAGCTTAACCATTTCATGCATTTCGGTGAGAGGTCGCCCCTCTTAGTAACTGATTGAACATGGGGAAGGCCGGAGGATGTGATAATGTGGACCAGACTAAACACAAAGACCCTCTACGTTTGCATAACTTAGGATGGAGGTGGAACTCTGGACAGAGTACACCGAATGCATGTGAGAGCATGAAAATGTGTGGCCATGCATACCAACGTTTATCATTGATGTTTGATAGCCTCATGCTTAGGTGGTTGAAGGAACATTCGGGTAGACCAACCAGCATCATATGTACATCTAGGTTCACTTACTTTAATGCTCAACTTAGACGAATTTATTGTGCTTGAAACATCACTCTGTTTAGAGTAGTCACACTTTCTTTTATATATATACTGTTTGTACGTCTTGCTTGTAGGAGTGCGGCACCACCGCCCTGGAGTCGGCTAGAATGGCCGGAGGGTGGGGTCGTTATACCATTTGTGGTCAGCCTAAAGCTGACCCTCATTTACCGCTTCTTTGTGGATTGTTCAGATACCGGCGAGCCAATCATGAAATAGCGGGCAAGGAGCCCAAAGCTAGGATGTCCTCGAATGCCGAAAGATTTTGTAGTTTTCATATATTGCCGGTCTGCGTGCCGAAGTATGTAAACCATGTAGATTTCTACACTCTTTTGATGAAAAGTATGTAAGGACTTAACGCTAACACTACTGTTGTGAGTACATTCCTATAGTTATAATGTGGACATTCTTGTGAATTAAATAAAATGTTTCCGCTAACCTTTATTTATGTGGTGGTTAGTTATGGTATGGCTGAATTTCTTTTTACGCAACTCTTTGCTTGTGCGCTCGATATGTCGTGGGTTCCCGGCCGGACCTACTATTATATTATTTGTTACATTCATGGTGTTACAGTCTAGAGGTGTTCAAAAGGCTTGGGCCTGGAAAGTCTGCTTGCGCCCGACCTGGAAAAAGCCTGGTTAGGCCTGGTCCAGGCCCAGGTCAATCCTTGGGGGCCTAAGTAGGCCTCCATTTCGGCCCGAAGCCATGCTTGGTGCACGCATGCCCGAACCTATAGGGGCAAGAAGGAGATCATACAGACCTAGGAAATTACTCGAGAAGATTGAGGAGTTCCAGGTTGGCATGAGAAGCTCTTTGGACCGGGCCATATCTCTATCTGACACACTCCTAGATGATTTTGTAAGACATTGGTAGAGGACTGCTGCCGACTTCACTTCTGCTGGGACGACACACCGACATCATCCATTGGAACGAGTTCTCCAAAGCACTCCTCGACCACGCCATTCCCTACAACGATCGTACATAATTGCACGAGCATTTTCCGTACTACCGACATGCAGTGGTGGATCCAGAAAATTAGAAATGGGGGTGCACAATATTTTTTAAATATAATAGTATATAAAATATTCCAAATTAATTTTGGGGGCGCACGTAGCTGAGTTTGGTCTGTGAATAGTCAAATTTGGTCTGTGAATAACCAACTTTGAAATACGAATAGCAAAGTTGTGATCTGCTCATAACAAATCGCAAAAAGGGGGGTGTCAGTGTTCCTTTGGCCCCCCTTTGAATCTGCCCCTGCCAACATGGAGATCACTCTAGTCTCCATTACCATAGGGAGTTTTGCGGCTTGGGGTATAGGTCCCTCTCTTAGGTGTTTCGACTTTTCGAGGGGACCCTGCAAGTCCCCTGCCCCCATCTATTGGCACGCACTATGCTCGGGGCCATACGCACATTCGGATATAACCAAGCTTTTAAAAATCGGACCGGACCGGCCGGTCGAACCGGTTGGACCGCGGACCGCACATCCAGTCGGTCCGGCCCAGATAAGAAAACCGCTCCATCCGCGGACCGCTTAAGAACCGCAGAACCGGGCCGGCGGACCGGTGGGCCGGGAACCGGGCGCGGTTCTACGCAACCGGGCGGGCCAAGGCCCAAAATTAAATAGCAGAAAATAACATATAGAGGAGTTTCGAACCTACGCCCAGGCAAGTTTAACAGGTTTTATCCACGTGGCCAACTGGTTTTTATGTTTTTAAGCTATCATATATTATATACATATAAATATTCATGTATGTATTAAATAAAATGTATAATTATTAATTAATATACATATCTAAATAAATATTTTTTAGATATATTATTATATTAACAAATTAAATTATGTTTTAAAAATTAAAGTGCATGATATATTTGTAATATGTACACATATATATCTTTCAAATAAAATTTAGATTTCGTTTGGCACGGCGGTGGTGGTCATGAATATGGTGGTTATGAACCGTCATTCTTGAACGCCCGATCTTATCTAAGAAACTCATCCAACTTTTATGTACAAAAGTAAAAAAACTAGTTTTATATTTTCTTGATTGTGATCTTAACCGTTGGCATGTCAAACATCAATTCTATTGCGATGGTGTTTTTGTCCAAACGCCAGGCCAAAAATGTCATGCCAAATGGAGTCTTAAATATATACGAATATAGTGATAATGGATTATGGATATATCATTTCTATTTGTATGACAATATAACGATAATAAATTACTAATTTATATGCAAATTTTTAATATAATGTTATATATATATATAACGGTTCGACCCCGGTTGAACCGGTTGAACCGTGAACCTTTCCCTCCGCCGGTTCGATGTCCGGTCCGGTTCTCAAAGCGAGGTTCTTAGGCTCTATTGATCGGTGGGAGACGTCGTCAACTACGACCTTCATTCCCTACAAGTGGTATCAAAGCGAGGTTCTTTGGCTTGTCGTTTTTATTTCTTGGTTTTTAACTCGGCGCGGTAGGTGACGACCATTGGTCCGGTCCCTATCCTCTCTTGTTAATCCCTTGAAATAAATCGAGTTGTAGATCGTGTTAGAGCAGTTGTTGTTTGAGAAAGCAATGGAACAGAACACAAGGATGGTCAGTATGAATGACAAGAATTGGAGCATCTGGAAGCCTCGGATGGAGGATCTTTTATATTGCAAAGATCTTCATGCTCCGCTGACAGGGAGGCCGGCTTCAGTTAAGGATGATGAAGAGTGGAAGAAGATGGATCGGAAGGCAGTAGGGTTCGTTAGGCAGTGGCTTGATGACTCTGTTTTTCATCATGTTTCCACGGAGTCCTCGGCTCAAGCCTTATGGAAAAAGCTTGAAGCCTTGTATGAGCGGAAGACTCCAGGTAACAAGGCATTTCTGATTATGAAGCTTGTTAATTTGAAGTACCGGGAAGGTTCGCAGATGACTGAGCACCTGAACCTTGCCCAAAGTATTATCAATTAGTTGGAGTCCATGAAGATTACCTTGAGAGATGAACTCCAAGATCTGATAGTCCTTAGTTCCTTACCAGAGAGTTGAGAGACTCTAGTAGTTTCGTTGAGCAACTCAGCACCTGATGGCGTGGTAACCATGGAGATGGCGTCTAGTTGTCTCCTGAACGAAGAGTTGAGAAGGAAGGGTTCTGGATCATCAAATTCGGGTGTTTTTCTTGATAGAGAAAATCGTGTTCTCCAATCTATACTCGATTAAGGCAAGTGTACCTATCGAAATATAGCATAGGATATAAAATATATCAAGGTCGTATTAAAACACGGGTCTGTCGAGTACTCCTACTTCGAGAAAACTAACTATTATTTTATCGATGAAAGATTTACGATAATTTTATGATTAAAATGAAAATTCGAAATAAAAAATCTAAACTTGAATAAAACAAACTTCGAAATGAAATAATAATGATAGTTTATAGACGTCTAATCCGATCCTTAACCGTGGAGATTCCCGATTTATGAATGCACCTCTCTCGAGGAATACGCCCACCTGAGATTAGGTTGATCGACCGAACTCTCATTCTAATCGAAACCCCTAAAACTCGCTTTAACGAGGTGAATCCCGCTATAGAATTTGACTCCTATCCAGAAGATTTTCGTCATCCTCTCTCGAGGGTTGCGAGCAACTCTTTTTATTCGTGAGCGATCAATCCATACGCATGAGCCTCTCGGCTAACTAGAATACGAAATCAGATACGAAAGTTCACACATCGACATATGAACCCGATATAAATCACGAATAAATCGAAGGTGAAAAAGAACGAATATAAGAGAGAGATATTTATTTCATTCCAAAATTTGTAAAAACCAAGGTCTACATATTATACTACTTGTTATAAAATAAAAAGAGTACATGAAGGAAGAAACAAATTTGCTAAAAACAAAATCTAATTAACGTTGCATGAAACGAAATTACATAAAAATTAAATAAACAAACTAAAATCTTCAATGAAAGAAAAATAGAAACATCTCTACCCAAAAAAGGGTAGAGCAAGAGAGAGGGAAAGCTTGGAGAATGAGGTCATATATATAGGTGAAGGGGAAGCTTCTAGATGGAGGGAATGAAGGGACACATGGGGTGAAGATGCATGAATCATATTCAATGGGAGGAGGCTAAATGCATGCATGAAAATTAATGGGAGGAGAGAGAGAGAGGCTACATGCATTGTTTGTCATTTAAAAGAAAAATAAAAAGAACAATTAAAATTAAAAATGAAAAAAGGGGGATGGATGAGTTTAAATGAAGAAGAAAATAATAAAAAAGGAGAGAGAGAGAGAGAGAGAGAGAGAGAGAGAGAGAGAGAGTGACATGCAAGCAAGGTGGCGGTTTGGACTTGAACAAATGGAGTAGCTGTTTCGGTTTATGAAGTGAAATGGTCTTATTTGATATAATTAAATGAAGTGGGGGTGGGCTTGGGTTGAATGGTTTAATGAAGTGGAGAGCATGCAAGGTGGGCTTCTACTTGGATATGAAGTGGAGGAGGTAAGTGGGCTGGATTTATATAATAATGGCTGAATAATAATAATGGGGTGAGTTGAAACGGCCATGGATAATAATAAAAATTGGCTTTGAAATAATAATTGCATTAAGGAGAAAATAATAGCCGCATGGTGCATGGGTGAATGACGACGATGGCGCGGCTTGAACGACAGGCTTGCGTGGTAAAAGCTTGTATGGTTCGGCAATGCATGCGGGGTTGATGGAAATGTTTCACGTGGTTGTATAAAATGGAGGTGGCGGTATGCATGAAATAAATGGCGACGATGGCGTGGCGGCAACTCGCAACATTATTCATGAGAAAGTTGTTGTTGGCGGCGAAATGCAAAGGTGGCGGCGATGACGTTGTGCATCTTGGACTTGTGCGGCGCGGCATGAGCTTGCGGAGTTGGTTTGCTCGGCCAATGCGACGGCTTCAATAAATATTTCATTTGCAAACGCGAAAGCGAGACAACAACATTAAACCTACAAAACAAAAAAAACTTAAATTAGTACAATAATAAAAAAAGAAATAATTTATAAATAAAAATACATAATATATTATTAATTTATATTAAATATTAAACTAAATTATATACTAAAAATAAGTATAATTTCTACTTATCATTCCTCACGGAAGGAAGAGGCAGGTCTGTGAAGAATGATGTGAAGAACAGGGGCACTTCCAGGAGCAAGTCTAGGGGCAAGTCCAAGAAGGACATCGAGTGCTACTATTGTAAGAAGAAGGGTCATTTCAAGAAGGATTGTTTCCAAATGAAAAGAGACCTGAAGGGAAAGACCAAGGAGGTAGGAGAATCCAGTGGTGATGCGACGACTTCGATTGTGGAGGTTGAGCCGTTATGCTTGCAGTGCAGTGGGTCGTCTTGTCAGGAATGCGTTGACACAGACTGGATCGTGGACGGAGGTGCATCTTATCATTGCACTCCTCACAGGGATTACTTCTACACCTATTCTGCGGGAGACCTTGGTGTGATCCGGATGGCTAATTCCGGTGAATCGTTGATTCTTGGCAGTGGTGATGTCCACTTGGAGACTGAGTTTGGGAAGATTGTTCTCAAGGGCGTCAGCCACATTCCTGACTTGAGAATGAATCTGATTTCCGTTGGTAGACTTGATGACGGTGGTTTCACAAGCATTGAAGGTGGAGGTACCTGGAGGTTGCTGAAGGACTCTTTGGTGGTAGCCAGAGGAAGGAAGTGATGTGGCCTGTATCGCACTAATGCCAAGATCTGTGGTCCAATTGTGAATGCTGCTGAGGGCAACTCTATGGATTTATGGCATCGCAGGCTTGTGCATATCAGTGAGAAGAGCTTGAAGATTTTGGTGAAGAACAAGGTTCTTCCGGAGCTATCAGGAGAGATTCCCAACACGTGTGTGCACTGCTTGGCCGGTAAGCAGAAACGTGTTTCCTTTGCTGATTCTGAACCAAAGAGGAAGGCGAAGTTACTATATTTGATACACACTGATGTGTGTGGTCCTATTGATCCCAAGTCTGTGGGCGGAGCTGCCTACTTTGTCACGTTCATTGACGATCATTCCAGGAAAGTCTGGGCATATCCTGTGAAGCAGAAGAGTGATGTTCTAGCAAAGTTTGTAGAGTTCAGAGCAAAGGTGGAGAAGATGACCGGTAAAGAAATAAAGCGAGTTCAATCTGACAACGGGGGAGAGTACACTGGTGCCTTCGATGCTTACTGAGAGAGCATGACATAATACATGAAAGGACAATCCCGAGGACGCCGCAACTGAATGGGTTGGCAGAGAGGATGAACAGGACGATTATTGAGAAGATCAGATGCATGATTTCTCAAGCTGGCATTGGTAAGCAGTTTTTGTCGAAGCTGTGCAAACTGCTGTACATCTGATAAATCTGTCTCCTTCGGCACCTCTGAATGGTGATATTCCAGAGCGTGTTTGGTCCGGGAAGGAAGTCTCGTAGGACATGTGCGGGTGTTTGGGTGCAATGTTCACGTTCATGTCCCCAAGGAAGAGAGACCGAAGCTTGATGAGAAGTCTCGGGAGTGCATCTTGTTGGGATTTCCCCACGAGGAGTTTGGATATAGACTTTGGGATCCCGTGAACAAGAAAATGATCAGAAGCAGAGATGTGATCTTTGTTGAAGATCAAGTGGTTGGTGAGCAGAATGCTGCGGATTCACAGGTTCCACAGTTTCCACCTGCGGAGGAGAGACTCTATATTGATGATGGGCCAGTAGAGACTGCTGCTGATGATGGGCATGCTGAGGAGGAAGTTGGTGAGCTTATTCCTGATGAGGAGATGATTCCGGATGTAGGGGAGCATTGCCATTTGATGTGCCACCTGTGGTGGAGGTTTCTCCTGTCAGATCTGAGAGAGTCAGAAGGCCCAATATCAGGTATTCTCCTCATGAGTATATTTTGCTTACAGATAGTGGAGAGCCTGAGTCCTATGTGGAGGCTCAGAGTGCTGAAGATCGTGAGGCGTGGACAGCTGCTATGAAGGAGGAGTTGTACTCCCTTCAGAAGAACTAGACGTATGATTTAGTCTCATTGCCTAAAGGGAAGAGAGCTTTGAAGAACAAGTGGGTCTTCAAGCTGAAGTTGGATGAAAGTCTCTCTTAGCCGAGGTACAAGGCGAGACTTGTAGTGAAAGGTTTCAGTCAGAAACAAGGTATCGATTTCGATGAGATATTTTCCCCAGTGGTAAAAATGTCCTCTATCAGAATGGTGTTGGGTATGGCTGCCTCCATGGATCTTGAAGTCGAGCAGATGGACGTCAAGACGGCATTTTTGCATGGTGATTTGGAGGAAGAGCTATACATAGAGCAACCCGAAGGCTTTGTGGCTAAGGGGAAGCATCATCTGGTCTGTCTGTTCAAGAAGAGCCTTTATGGGTTGAAACAGGCACCCAGGCAGTGGTATAGGAATTTGACTCGTTCATGATGAAGAGCAAATTCCAACGGACCAGGGCTGATCACTGCGTATATGTGAAGAGGACTGAGAAGGCGTTTACTATTCTGCTGTTGTACGTAGATGATATGCTGATTGTTGGGGATGACAAGGCAAACATGGCTGAGTTGAAGAAGGAGCTCGGTGAGTCCTTTGAAATGAAGGATTTGGGACCGACAAGGAAGATTCTTGGAATGAAAATCACCAGGGACAGGAGTGCTGGTCAACTATGGCTATCTCAGTCTGAGTATGTGGAGAAAGTGCTGAAGAGGTTCATGATGGACAAGGTAAAACCCGTTGCTACTCCTTTAGCCGGGCACTTCAGACTTTCTAGTTCTCAAAGTCCTTCATCTGAGGAGGAGGTGGAAGAGATGAGTCATATCCCTTATGCATCTGCAGTGGGAAGCCTGATGTATGCTATGGTCTGCACTAGGCCAGACATAGCTCATGTTGTGGGGTCTGTGAGCCGTTACTTGGCAAACCCAGGGAAAGATCACTGGAGTGCTGCGAAATGGATATTCTGCTATCTCCGAGGTACCTCAGACCTTTGCTTAAAGTTTGGTGGAGGTCCACCAGAACTTATTGGGTACTCGGACTCGGACATGTCAGGAGATGTTGACACGAGGAGATCCACTTCTGGATTCGTGGTCACTTTTTTTTTGGGGGGGGGGGAGGGGGGGGGGGGGGAGCAGTGTCATGGCAGTCAAGGCTTCAAAAGTGCGTGGCATTGTCAACAACGGAGACTGAGTATATTGCGTTGACTGAGGCGTCAAAGGAGCTTATTTGGATGAAGAAGTTCATGCTTGAGCTTGGTCTTCGACAGGACGTGTACACAGTATTTTGTGACAGTCAGAGTGCTATATTCCTGGCCAAGAATCCCGCCTTTCACTCCAGGACGAAGCACATCGATGTGAAGTATCACTGGATTCAGGATGCAGTTGAGGAGAAGCTGTTGGTGGTGGAGAAGATCCACACAGATGAAAACCCTTCGGATATGATGACGAAGGTTGTCCCAAGGGAAAAGCATGATCTTTGCCGACGGTTGATCGGCATGATGTCCACTTGAAGGAGTCAAGGTGGAGAACTCCCCTTTATGGTCTGAAGGGGGAGTTTGTTGGGGTTCAGCCCCTAAAGGTGGCGTTTTTTTTGGAATTTTTGTGATTCAGCAAATAGGTTGCAACCTGTTAAAATAGCAGGTTGGAACTCCTTTGGCTCTGTCCTTTTATTTGGAGCAAAATTCTGGGCGGTTTTCTGGACCGGTTCAACTGAACCGGGCTGCTGTTTTGGCGTGAACAGTTAGGGTTTTTTTAATCTATCGATCTCCCTCTTCCCTCTCGCTCGATTCAGTTTTGTCGCTCCTCCCTTTCTCTTCTTCTCGGTCTTGGAGAGCCGCCGCGGTGCGTTGGTGGAGGGGTTTGCCGGCGCTGTTGTCGGAGGTTGAAGAGGCGCTGTCGCCGCTGGTTTTGGAGGGGCTGTCACTGCCGCCATCTTGGACAGAGTTGTCGCTGGAGGTTAGGGCTGTCGCCGCCCCTGTCGCTGGAAGGTTACGGCTGTCGCCGCTGCTCTTGGAGAAGGCTATCGCCGCCGTTCTGTTGCCGGAAAGAGGAGGTGTTTCCTCCGTTTCGCTTGGGGATTGCTCTACCGTTTCAAAGGACTCTTCGTCTACGGTTTAAGGTGTTCTCTTTCTCGTTTTCGCTTGCTATTGTGCTTGAAAAGAGAATAGGGTTTTATCCTGTTGTAGAGAAGTTGTGTGTTCATCTTTGTGGTGGAGAGGTGTGGATTTGTTTGTTAAATCCGGTGGGCGTTCTAGGTTTGGGCAAACCTAGATTATCTTTGTAATCCTTATTTATTATAGTGGATTTTGTTGCCGTACCCCGTGATTTTTTGACCTTCAAGTGGTGAAGGTTTTCCACGTAAATTCTCTTGTGTTGTTTTGTTTTGTTGGTTTGTTTTTCTCATTTATTGTAGGCTCTATTGATCGGTGGGAGACGTCGTCAACTACGACCTTCATTCCCTACAACATACACAATAAAAAAGAACACACACACATACACACATACACATACACACAAATACACAATACAAAAATACAATAGGAAAAAAATACACACACACATAAATACACATATGCTATGGGAATGACTCGCACAGTCGGTAAAGCTACATGCCTCAAATTTTTCTCTTTAGAAAACAATAGATACCGGCATAAAAAAAATTAGTATTTCAACCCTAGTGTATTTCTGTTCTTAGAAAGAAGAGAGGAGATGCCATTAAAAACTATTTGGGAAGTTGGAGATGCCGTTAAAAACTATTTGAGAAGTAGCAGGAGGTCCTCAAGTTGACGGCGGCAATCACCGACCTGTGTTAGGTCATGGTTCGAAGCATTAGTCCTTCACCGAAACATTGGGGCTCTGCCCCCGTAAAATTGGTTCTAACCAAGGTCATACGTACTGAACAACGCCGACACCACAAAACCAAGAAATTACAAAAGTAATGCCACAAGCCCGAAAATTCCATAACCACGCAAGCTGCAAAAATTCACCCAAACAAATGTGCGCACTCAAAAGCACGCGTCAGGAAAATTTCCGGGCCCATTCTCTACGAAAAAGACTTCCGAAAATTGGGGGGCATTTGATGGGGTTCCCCATAATAGGCCCGATCGAACCAAAGACTCTTTAAGCACAAACCGTCGAGGACACGTGCGAGTGAACGTGTGTCCCAAATCGCGTCACGCACAAGGTCCCGCCTGGCCACGCTCTAGCCAGCACACGACCCCACCTACGCGCGGCCCCAAGTACGCGCACCTATGCAGCCCTGCCTGGATGCACGCACACTTGCGCGCGTACTGGCCACGCGCGCGTGCATGCGCGCGCCCAGGCTGTGTGCTCCTACGTGCTGTCATGGTCGTGCGCAACCTGGACCGCACACACTTGCGTCTGGCCGTATGCTAACTTGTGTGCGGCCCTGGCTGCGTGCTCCCGCACGCAGCCTCAGGCGGCCCCTTGGCCGCACAGATCTGGCGGCGCCTTGGCCGCCCAACCCTTCGGCCGCCCAGATTGGGCGGCCTCTTGGCCGCCAAGATCGGGCGGCCCCTTGCCCGCCTTAGTAAGGCGGCTCAGCAACAAGCACTCTGCGCACTCAAGAACAAGTGTTCCAACCACCGACAAGACCAGCACTCTAGACTCTTCTCACGCAGCAAGAGACGTGTCACAGAGACAAAGACATGCGGAGCACACCAATCCAATCTTCAAGCAGCTGTCAAAAACTCCATAGCGCTCAGAGCGCATCATTCCCTTCTGCAGCAGGCAAAAGATTTAGCTCCGTGAGCAGTGGCCTATCACCCTCCGAGCCCATCTCTCTCCCAGCCATTGTAACGAGGAGCGGTCTGTCGCCCCCGCATTCTCTTAAAACCTTTGTAAAACACCATCAAATAGTGAAGTTTGTTCGACACAGCTTCAGTCACGTGGTTTTCACCTCTTTCTGGGGTTTTCCACGGTAAAAAAACTTCTAGTCAGCCGTCTCGTTTTAATTGGCTGTTTGCACGCTCGACCTCTCCCGGGCTAAGACAGTGCAATCTAGATTGATTTGCATGAATATCTTATATATTATACACTATTGCTGGATGAGTTGGTTAAGCATTTTATTTGCTCCGAGCCTCCGAATTTAAAGGAGGGAGAAAAGTTAATTTGAAAAATATAATCAATATAGCATTTCTTTTTTATTTGAATTATCCAAAAAAATCCACATAAGCAGCGAGCAGAGACGACGCGGAAAAGGCGCGGAGAAATACTTTTTTGGCCCTGGGTATCGGCGTCAAGTACCAACCACCACGTGAACCGGACGCGGCAGGGGCAGGTACGATGAGCAGCCGGTTTAGCTGTCCCCACGATTCACCCGACCGGACAAGAACCGGCGCCGAAACGCGGCTTCCCAGTTCGAAGCGGGCCCCACCTCTCTCCCGGCTGGCACCTGCCTCCTCACATGCCTGTCGTGTTCCGCCGGTGTATTGCACCCTCGTCGCTGTTTTATATTCCCGAATCTGAGTTATAGTTTAATCGCAAATATTAGAAACATTTTTTTGTAAGTGCAGTTGTTTTATAAACTAATTTTTTGAGACAAATGATTTCATAAAAAGTATTTTTTGAAATATTTATAAATTGATTTTTTGTTTTTAAAGATATTATTTGTCTTAAAGAAGTTAAGTCATCGTGGCTTCCAACCGATATTCAACTTCTCCAAAGTATAACATCGTTTATAATAAAAGTGTATTGAATAATAATTGTGTACGTTGTATTTGCATAATAACAATCATGCATCTGGGTAAGGAGAGATTTTTGCCCGTTCCGAAATCCCTATTTGGGATTGCTTCTCGCGTGCCACGTAGAACATCGAACGGAGGCGAGCAAAGCTAAAAATTTATCGGGATTAGCGAACATGTTCACGCAGTGGAGCAAAGAAGGAATCGGACTCCGGATATCGGATTCAAAATTTCGCCTGGATAAGAGATGAAATAAAATCGTGTTTGATCAGGAGGATATAGTATTACAGATGAGTACATAATGGGGTGAAGAGATCCATAAAATTGTGCAAACAATGTCCATGATATATGGATCAAGAAAAAATTCGATGTTCATGTTGTGATTGTAGAAGCTTGAATTTATTGTGCCTGATATGATTAATTTCACCTCATCTTTAGAGGTTTTGATCGTGATTCTATTAATTGGGTTAGGCAAGGGAAACCACATTGGGATGAGCCATCCACTAAAGCCTCTACTATTCATATGCATGAGCAAATTGTGTTTGAGTGGATATTCATTGAAGAACAACAAAATTTTTTGAGGGATATGATTGTTGATGTCGCTTGTTGAAATTCGAATACCGGTTCAACTGAGTTCGAGACTTGGGGAGTAGCTTGAGTTACTTCTCTTTTCGTTAGATCTTGGGAACTAAGTATTTCGAGCCTGAGACTAGCCCTCACTATTTGGTGGATGAATGTCTATGAACAGAACCACAGACTGCAGCGAGGAGGTCTCACCACTAATCCGGAAGCTTTGTAGTACTCCCCCCCCCTAAAGTTAGGAGATGAGCCCGTACCTCAAATAGCACAGAAAGGAACGAAGGAAAACTCTAGCTCTCTATGGGGTGGAGGCTGATCTGAGAAATAATGAGTCATATTTATAGGCAAATCCTTATGAGTGCAAAATAGTCATATTTGTCTGCGGGTAGCCTCATCCTCCTTAATCCAATTACTATCCGCAGACCCAAGTGGACTTCGAACAACCCCTCGTGCCTTTTCGGAAGCACTAACCGCAACCCATGTTGGTCTGCAAATAGAGCGGAAGGGCTCGCGAGTCGGATCGATCTGAGCTCGCCTCGCCTTACCCTGGGGCGAGTTCCTCTGAGGCGTACCGACTCGCCCCAATTCCCCCTGGGGCAAGTTCGCCTGAGGCATCTAGACTCGCCCAACATTACCCTGGGGCGAGTTGGTCAGTCTTGGGCCTACTCGCCTAATACGGGTTGTACACAATTCCCGCTCTTTGCGAGCTTGTCAGAGGTCAGAAAAAAAGTCTAACACTAATTCGGCGAGCTCAACCCTAGGAGAGAAGGAGCACTTAATGTTCCATTGGTCTCCCTTTATAAATAGGGTGGGGGTGGCGCCACTAATCCTTTATGATGGGAGATGACTTTTGGGGGGGGGGGGGGGGGGGGGGGGGGGGGGGGGGGGGGGGGGGGGGGGGGGGGGGGGGGGGGGGGGGGGGGGGGGGGGGGGGGGGGGGGGGGGGGGGGGGGGGGGGGGGGGGGGGGGGGGGGGGGGGGGGGGGGGGGGGGGGGGGGGGGGGGGGGG
>JAWHQI010001983.1:0-49828 GCA_033032865.1 Dactylorhiza incarnata
TCATACAATCACAGGTAACCGAACCCGTCTTCCTGCGTGCAACTGTCCGCCGATTTCCTCGTGTGTTTGTTCTCCTGAAAGGGTCGCTCGATCCGTCCGATCTTTCCTTCTCGAGCGCCGCACGACGCTATTCCAGTGCTTCTTCCGTCTCTCCGTCGACCTAGAGATTACTCCCGCTCACTGCTGCCGCCCGCCTGTATGTCATTTCCTGCGCCCCTTTCAGTCGTCGCCTTCTTCCAGTGCTCCTGCTGCCTTCCGACGACCTCCAGCTCTCTCACCTGCATTCCAGAGGTCCTCCTGCGGCTTCTGCTGCGTTCCAGCAGTCGCTCCTCATCCTCGCCCCCTCCGGCGGCTCCTGCAACATTCCAGGAGCCCTCCTGTGTCTCCTGCAGCATTCCGACAGCCGTCCGATGACTCCTACTCCATTCCGGCAGCCCTTCAGAGCCTCAGCCTCCTGCTCCATTCCGTCGTCCATCCCACTCTTTTTCCGCCATGACCCTCCTTTCAGACTCCGTGAATGCTCGATGTGATCAAATTGAAGTTTCCATGGATAACCTCCCTGCATTGCGCTTCGTCATCGGCTTCTTCCACACGCACCCTTACAACCCTTGCCCACCCCTCTGCCTCCCGTCAAGCCTCCTCCTCTATCCATTCCGCCACCACCCCTCAGTAGGTCTTCGACCATCAACCACTGACTCCTTTTCCGACACCCCCTTCGTTTTCCCGCTGCCGACCGCAGCACAAACCCCATAATTCCCCCCACCCTTCGATTCCCACTAGTTGCACTCCCGTCCATTCGCCTTCCGACATATCCGTGACAAAGGCTCCACCTGGTGCCTTGTCAGCCTCTCACACGCCGCCACATGCTTTTTCTGCTCCCCGCTGTTTCTTGGAGTCCCTCACCCGCCTTTCAGCTCTCTTATCTTCCGTCTCCTCGCTTCCAACATCTCTCGAGCCCAATGTTATCCTACCTACCATCACATCTGGTCACTCTCCCACTTCGACCAGACTTCCCATCGGGTTTCCTTCCCACTCATTACTACCCACTCCTCATCAACCTATTCTCCGACCCCACGGTCATCGTTCAAGATCTAGATGTGTCTCCGCCGTCCGTCTTCATAGTATCCGGCCTCCGACCGAGGCCCTGGCCGGCTGACCTACCTGGCGTGCACTTTGATTGACCTTGAGGATGCGATATTTTGCTGGCACGACATTGTTTCTCCTCTCGGGCAGTCCTATGTCAGCTCTGCAGCAACCAGCCCGTTGTTACGCCTCCCAGCTGCTGATGTTTCACTTGGTCCGCCCACCAGAGGAACACCCGAGTCTCGCACTCTTGCCGATGTGCCAATGGGATCTTGCCCGACTCGACCTTGAGGAAAAGGTCGCTTTTTAGGACGGGTGTATTGATACACACACGAGGTGTATTCAGTCATGTAGTTTTGTCCTGTAGTGGGGCCTCCATCTATATAAGGAGCCCCTTAGGGAGTTATGAGGTATCTTTTGAGTCTTAGTCTTTGGGTCTCTCATTGGAGAGGGAGTGCTTTGGAGGACCCAACCTCCGGTGCTTGGTGAGAGTTCGTCTCTCGATTGTATCTTTTATTCATGCAATGCAATTCCAGTTCTTGATAGCGTGAGTCTATCGGGACCCAAAACAAGATTTTGTAAAAGTAACAATTTTTTTGGTGTTATTTTAGTATAAAAAAGATTCCATTTTGAATGAAATATATTACCCAAGAACTATGAGGTTTTATTTGTTTGGGTTTTTCAATTGTGAGGCCATTGGAGTTCGAAGATTTGTTTGGTGGGTTGGATGAAGAAGGGTTGATGGTTGGTATTTTTGTGCTATAATGATATGTAGATACACGAACGAAATTACTCGCATCGACGAGAGGTCTTGGTCCGCCATGTCAGCATAGTGGAGCCCACCGCAATAATTGCGGGCTATATGTATTTTGTATTCGAAACAAATGATAGTAATTAAGTAGTTTGTTGATATTAATTAATTAGTATTAGTTAATAATTTAATATTATTATTAATCAACTATCATTAGTTATCTTAGTAGGCGTGCCATTTCCATTTATATAAGAAGTGGACTTAGGGGATGGTGTTTGACATTTTTGGAGTCTTTAGCGTTCTAATTTTGGGAGGGACTCTTTAGGGGAACAAGCCCTTAGGAGTTTGGCCGGCGTTTGCCTCTCGAAATTGTATCTAGTTTATTTTATTTGTTACCAAAGTCCGCTTGAGTGTTTCATTTCTTTCTACTCGTGCTCATATAAATTTCACATCTGTAAAAATGGCCAGACTTGCCGAGTCACTTGCCCCCCTCGGCCCAACACCTAGCCAACGCTCCACCATCTCTCAAGCTTCCAACACGTGCCATTCTCCCAACACTTGCCTCAGATTACCACAACGTTCATCCTCCTTGACGCTCTCCACAACATACTCACCGACATCCACTATTGCCTTGATGTCTCTATGACTCGTGCTGAAGAGCGCTATGCATCCATTAATGACCCTCCTTCGTCAACATCATCGGTCTTGTTCAATCCCACCTGCACCTGCACCTTCACCAGTGTTTATGACCGTCCCATCGGCATCCACCTATAGGAGTTCAATTCACACCTTCCTGTAAGGATGGATCAACGACCCCCTATTTTGTTCCTACGACACCAACTCATGAACGACACACCCGCTTCAGCTACTCAGACACCCCTCTCCTTTTCGACACACACCCATTTAAAAAACTTCCATGTAGCATCAAAAGTGCCATGCCCCCATCCTCCTTTGCCACACAACCAACTACTTTCACGACCGCAAAGCGCATGCACCTTCACCTGTTGTTGCTGTAATCTCAAAACCCTCAGTTTCCCTTCCTCCATTCACACCAACAATAAACTGTCAGGTTCGCTCACCCTTAGCTCATTGCACTTACCTACTCATCAACCACCCACTCATATACAACCTACGTCATCCTCCATACGCTTCAACGTTGATCGACGCAACCATCCCATCCCAACCTTCCCCGTTGTTTCCCTCCCTTTCCCTTGTCGCCTACCTGGTTCTACTTTTCCCCTTGTCCTCTAAACCATCCTCAACGACAGAGGCGCAATCCATCCGCACATTCCCACACTCCTACACTCGCCTTTGATGCCTCTTCTCCATTCCAAGAATCGGCTGTCCATTACCCTCATATAATGTCGTCTGTGTTTTTTCCAACCCGTCGTTCTCTCCGACATGTCCACGCTTCAGCCTCACGACTCCAATTCTCCTCCCAATAGGTTTATTTGCTAGCCCCACTCCTCCCACACCATCCCACAAACTGCCTATCTACAATTCAACACACTGTTGTTTTAATAAATCTTACTTTACCTCCCTACTTACATCCCCAATGTCACCCATCCCCTCTCTATTTAATTGTTGTTCTCAAACCCCATCATGTCCGATTTATAATGACACCACCTTGTTCTCTCAAGCTCACCCCAACCCTCGCTTATATTAATTTTTATTTTGAAATCGGTTCACATACAATCCGCTCTGACACTTCTCTTAATTTATGATGCAACTTCTGCCCAATGTTTTGCCTCGGCCTCGACCAACATGCTTTGTTCCAATTAATTGTGCCGCTAAAATCCTTAAAGACACGAACAAAATTATGGGCTCGACCTTGGAGACATGGTCGATTTCAATGGTGGATTGACATATAGATGCCCGAACAGAATTACCTGCAACAACGAGAAAAGTGCACGGAGCCTCCATGTCAACACTCGAGCGATGATAGTAATTAATTATTTAGTTGATATTAAATAATTATAGTAGTTAATTTTAATTATATTAATTAATTATTAATAGTTATCTTAGTAAGCTTGTTATTTCCATCTAATAAGGAGTGACTTGGAATGGTGCTGGACATTTTTGAAATCTTGAGTGTTCTCTTATTTTGGAAAGGGACTCAGACACTGGGTAGGTTCTTAGACGACTATATGAGCTAAAACTATATGTCAGCAAACTAAACTTACAATAATTAAACTTTATAAACAATATTAAAGATAAGCCACAATCAAACTGAGCTCCAAAAATAGGGAGAAACATTAGCCACAATTAAACCGAGCTATATATATATATAGATAGATAGATAGATAGATAGATAAGTGCGGGAAAACAATTACACAAGCCAAGAAGTCCTAACAAGTCATAAGAGACTTGCAGACAACGATTACAAATTAATAAACCCTAAACATGGAATAAACACATGATTCAACACTAATGAAAAATACAATCAATCAATAAACTTACAATGCTTACGGGGCAGAAGGATTGGTGAATGTCCGATGGGTTGCTAGTGGCCAGGGATGGAGCAACGATCCAGATAGGGATAGCTGCACAACAATTTTCTTGGACTGGGAGCTACGTTAAGAGAGGGGAGGTGGTAATAGGAGGTGGGAGGAGTTTTTTTTTTGGGGGGGGGGGTCCGTTGGTGTTATTGGGGGACTGTGGTGGGGATGGCGGAGGTGGAGGCAACCCTGAAGACATTTAAAACTACTGCAGGGGGTGGCTGGAGGGGCTGTGTGGGTCAGAGGCAAGGGTTTGGTGGTAGCCGATGAAGAACCAATGGTAGGAAGGGGTTGGATGAGGTGCCGTCCAACAGATGGAGCCCTCGACGACGGGTTTACCGGTTGGACAGAGTTGTGGAGAGGGAATTAAGGTAGCAGAGCGAGAGGGGAGGGGTTGGCCGGCTAGTGGGCTTTGGAAGGGGCGCGGTAGAGTGTGGGAGCAAGGAGTGGGCTTGGTGAGGAAATTGGGGCTGGTTGGGGTAACACGTGAGTGGGAGTGAGGGGATTACATGGGTAGTGGGGGTGAGGGGAAGGGAGTGATTTTAGGAGTAGAGGGCTAGATTTTAAGAGGTAATGGGGGTGAGGAGGGGTGGCCGGTGGTGGCCAGAGGTGATGGTGGTCTACGGAAGACTAAATTGGAATGGAATGGGTTGTGGAGGGGTGGCTGGTGGTGGTACCCGATGATGTTGGTGGTGGCCGGAGGTGGTGGTGATGGCCGTCAGAAAATTGAAATGGAAGGGATTGGGTTGTGGATAGCCGGCTAAGGTGGGAGGGAACTGGGGTGGGAAGGAACTGGGGTGGGAAGATTGGTGATCAGCTATGGATTTGGCGGTAGGCGGTGGCCAGAATTTGGGAGGAGGGTGACCGGATTTTGGGAGGGGTGGCCGACCAAGGGATGAGGGGTGGGAGCCCAAGCGTCACACTAAGATTCCGATTTCAACACCGTGATCAAAAAGGGATTCTTATCTCTAATCTTTCAATAGCCAGCAAATGAGCCTTGTACCCTTATAGACTAGGGGGCATGAAAGGTCATGATTTTCCAATCATGACAACCTCAAAAAACATATAAAATAAATTCAGCAAATACAAAATAAAATACTAAAATTCTATGGTCGACGATCCTCTCAACATGAGCTATTGCGATCATCATTGCGGTTCCTTGGTCGGCGCGTGTAGACCCTTACGGGTCGTGCGCCATGATCGCCATCAGACTCTTTGGGGGAACCGACTCCGAGCCTGCCTCTTGAAATTGTATCCCGTTTGTTTTTATTGTTTGTGCAATTTATCTTTAGTATTCATCTCTCTCAACTCATGCTCTTAGAAACTTCACATCGGTAACAGAAAAATATTATTGTTTTCCCAATAAGGATATCTTTTTATTCTTTTGAAGGGGTTATATAATGCATTGTTTTCATCTGAAGGCTAACATTTTGAAGATTCGGAAAGTCTATGATGCCTTCTTGGCCGAATTTCCCTTGTTTTTGGCTACTGGAAGAAGTACGCAGACCACGAGGCTCGTCTACACAGTGCTAACGAAGTTTTGGAGGTCTATGAACGGGCTATTCTTGCTGTCACCTACTCTGTGGATATTTGGTTGCACTATTGTGTATTTGCAATATCAATTTACGAAGATCCAGACATCATCCGAAGGTAGTTTTTTTTGCAACGTTTTCACAATTTTCTTGTCATTAGTATGATTTTTTCTTTCTCATTTCTCTGAGGGCTTCCTGCGCATTCTTGTTCTTCTAACAAGGTTTTCATATCCGTGAGACGGCCATACAAACAAATTTGGCGGCAAGGTTTGCTGGGATTTCACCTTAGAAAACCTAATGCGCAAAATTCTTGGTTTCAACCTGCTCAATATATTTCCATTTATTTTTTTACATCATAATGTGGCTTCATTGCCTCTTTTCTTGTTCTCGTTGAAAAGGTCCTATTAGTAATCTTGTAGTAGACGATTACTTCTTTAAGTATGATACTCTTGATGCTACCATGGGAATCTATATTCAAAATGCCGCTGGAGAGTTCAGGCCTTGTTAGGAACAAGGTGATTGCCCTCATTCTCTCCTGGTTAAAGGGCTTGGTATGAGCATTTCAGGAAGGTAAATGCAGCGAGTCCTTGTCTAACTTCAGATTGGTCATTTGTTGTACCATACATATCTATATTCATGCTGCCATTCTGAGTGCTTTTTGTTTAACTTATGGGGTTGATGCCCATCACTAGCATTGGATTGTTTGAAATCTTTTTTTTTTAAATGTTATTTCAGGCTGTTTGAGAGGGGACTGGCATATGTAGGAACTGATTATCTTTCATACCCTTTATGGGATGAGTACATCAGATATGAAGAATCACAACAAGCGTGGAGTAATCTAGCCATGATCTATACCAGAATACTTGAACATCCTATACAACAATTGGATCGCTATTTCAATTGGTATTTGGACATTTCTCCCATTGCTAATCCCTTTTTATGTTCATTAGTCTTCTTTCAAGTGGTCATCTTCTATAATCTATTTATTCCTCTTAACTTTGAAATATTATAGGCTTTGTTTGGGGCTGTGGATTTCCCACTGCGCAGATTCGGTGGAACACCACCACTATTCTCCTGCCATTTGGTTGTGCTGTGTCCGGTCGTTCTGTCAACTGCGCATGTGGAAAATCTCCCAATTATGTGGATTTGGATTCCACTGCCCTAGACAGGCCCTTTGTTCTACATATTGGTGCTGACATCGAATGTTCGGCCGCAAATTGATTTGCATCTTAAAATTACTTCAATATATTTACTCTATTTTTTCAGTAGTACTTTTTGATGATCTTTACACCCTGCAGTGTGAACACCTATATCAAATTTTCCTGCTTTCTATTTCATTCATGCCAGTTTTCAGTATACATTAAATAGGCTGCATAATTTTTTCAACAACTTGATAGCTTCAGTTTGCTATATAATTTTTGTTATTCCTTTCAGCTTTAAGCAGTTGGCTGCCGTTCAATTTGTTTTATTGTTTTTGTAATTCTTTTCAGCTTTAAGGATTTGGCCGCTAGTCGAGCTTTATCTGAAATAAGGACTCCTGAAGAAGCAGCCTTATTAGTGTCTGCTTCTCTGGAAAGTAACGTCGAAGGTGCTCATGGAGAGGTTTGTCCTGATGGTGTAGAGCAGTCTTCTAAACCCGTAAGTGCAGGCTTAACAGAAGTCGAAGAGTTGGAGAAGTATATTGCAATTAGGGAAGAAATGTATATGAAAGCTAAAGAGTTCGATTCTAAGATCATTGGTTTTGAAACAGCTATTAGAAGGCCATATTTCCATGTCAGGCCTCTTGATGATCCAGAGCTTGAGAATTGGCACAACTATCTCGATTTTATTGAAAGGGGCGATGATTTTAACAAGGTACATTTATCAATTCCTTCTATCTATGCATTTTATGGATCAAATTCTTATTCATCTTTCTTCGAAGGGCTATAAATTTGTACTACAGCGGCTTATTATATTGGTTTAGTGTCTAGTGTGTTCGATGAAGCTACCTATTAAAATGGGATATTGAACTGAGGATAAAGCTCATGGGCATACTATGTGGTTTCTGTGAGGCTAAGTACTTCCATTTTCATTAGTCACTGGACATTCTGGGTATTACACAGTAAATATCCATTATTTGAAATTGAAATCTCATACCTGCAGGTGTTT
This sequence comes from Dactylorhiza incarnata, assembly GCA_033032865.1. NCBI lineage: Eukaryota > Viridiplantae > Streptophyta > Magnoliopsida > Asparagales > Orchidaceae > Dactylorhiza > Dactylorhiza incarnata. The sequence continues at coordinate 8,013 of JAWHQI010001983.1, forward strand.
GATAATTGCTCACCTACTTAACCATCTATGTCTTTGGCAAATAGGGTCCCTCCTTTTCATATTGAGGGGCTTCTCTGATCAGTGGAAGAAGTTCTACTTGTGCACGCCTCAGTTGAACTATGACAGTGTCTTTAACTTTCAATTTAATTGTTTATTTTTTCATTTTATTTATTTATTTTTGTTTCTGTTTGTACAATCACATTCGTTCTGTTTCAGGTAGTTAAGCTATATGAACGGTGTTTGATTGCATGTGCCAACTATCCTGAATATTGGATCCGCTATGTCTTATGCATGGAAGCTAGTGGAAGCATGGAGCTTGCTGTCAATGCTCTGGCTCGGGCTACCCAAGTCTTTGTCAAGGTGTTTATTTTATTTTATTTTGCATAATTATGTCTTGCTTTCATGAAACAACTTTTAAATTTCTAGCACATCATACTTTTTATCGATTGATGATGCCGGTCAAATAGAACCGTGAAATTTTGTAACATCCATGAGAATCTATTTACTTCAATATAATAGTTGAGTTACTTTGATAATTCTAATTCCTTTTACAACAAGAGGTTGGAAAACGGTTGTGTATATTTAGAAAAGATTGTTAGAATCATGGAAATTAGAAGGTGATCCAATTTAGCGAGTTATTCATGTAGTTTTGTGTGAGAGCAAGTGCACATAGTTGGGGAAAAATTACGATGGAATTGAGAATCAATTTGGTTTTTTTTTACGAAGAAGATAAATGGTTGAGGGACTTTTTGATAAGACAACAAGTAGTCTTGCACGTGTCTCTCCGGTGCCCCAACTACGATAGTACCGTCGCCACTCGTCTCCCGTAGAATTTTTTTTTTCTGAACACAAAACAGGGGCAACGAGTGGTGGGGTATTGTTGTTGTCGTGGCAGGGGGAATCCCATGCACGGCTGTTTCTATTAAAGTAATTAAAATTAGTAATTATTATAGATAATTCATAATTAATTAATTAAATATTTTCTTTAGTTTTTCAAAAAAAATATTTGATTTGAAAGTAAATCCAATGACTAAGATTAGTTTGGTGGTACTCTCCATTTCACTATTAAACAAAAGTTTTCCTGTATATATAAATAATATATATGTAATATGTGTATTGAGTGAAACATATATGCTTTAAATTTAATCAAATCCATACTTATATATATTATATATGCAATAATGTTATTACATATATCTGTACATTTATACATACATAAATGTTATTACACAACATTTCACAGCAGTAATTCAGTGCAGTTGGTAAAGAGAGTTGGTAAAACATTCTTCAACAATTATAATTGCTTTAGTTATGATTTCAAAATCGCGCGAGAGACTTGCAAGAAACAAAGAAATTGTTAACTATTGGACATTATGTGAGAAATCTTATATATTAAAAGACAAATGATGAATAAAACTTGCATTTTTGGTTAGAGAATGTCAATTGAACTTGACAAAATTACAATCACGCCTGCTACTAATAATTGATAAAATAGACTAGGAGGAGTTTAGTGTTCATCAAAACGATGAGAATTCAAGTCTATTAGTTGTATAAGGACTATTGCTCCGAACTTGGGCTGGTCGCAGAATTATTCAAAAGGGACATGCAATCTTCAACATTTAGGCATAAAAGTAGATACTTTTTTTATCATCAAAATATGAGATGCATATTACAACTTTCAGATGATGTGTGGCCATCTATTTTTCTAGATAGTCAATATAACAAATATTTTATTTTATTACAGAAGCAACCAGAGATTCATCTTTTTGCTGCTCGATTCAAAGAACGTAGTGGTGATATTTTAGGTGCACGGTCACAGTATGAGCTTCTTTACTCAGAAATATCACCCGGATTGTTAGAAGCTATACAAAAACATGTAAACATGGAATATCGTTTGGTAAGTGGTTGGAAACCTGCTTGATATCTCTTAGATATGCATCTGAATCATATCTGAATATTTTCAAATGCCCAGGGAAATAAGGAGGATGCTCTCTCTATATTTGAGAAGGCTATTGCTGCGGAACAGGAGAAGGAGCCATCTCAGATCTTGCCCATGTTGTTTATTTTGTACTCGCGCTTCTTGTATCTGGTTTGACTCAACTCTTTGAACTTTTTTTTGTTAATCTGCAATTCACAATTCTACCAGATGTACTGAATCAGTTTCCAGATTATCATAATTATCTTGATCATCATCAACCTTCTCTGAGCTATGTGCACATCATCCTCAACTAAATCATGGTTAAACTTAACCACCACATTTGTGTTGATTCTATATTAATAAGTCTTTATTTGAGATAACTGTGGTATTTGAGTGGCAGCGGTGTGAAATTGTGGTAGTAAATATAGTGGTGGCAGTTTAGTTGCATTTAGAATTTTCATGGCAATCTCTTGAACAAAATTACATTTTCGATTGTCTCAGTGTTCACGAATGCTAAAGCTTAACCACATGACTATGGTGACATTTTGGCCAAAGATGTTATTTTGGAAAAGTAGTGTTCATGACCGTACAACCCAAACACTAACTTGCGTTTTTCATGACTACGTTCACAACCGCCACCACACTCACCCATTCTCCCAAACTGGGCCTAAGTGAATCATTTTTTGGGAACCTCTAGCATTTTGATCTTTGTCCACATAGTATTGTCCTAGCCCTTATATTAACTTTACCACCACCCTTATCCTAAGCGTAGACCATCTCTGTTTTATGTTATATTGTCCTTGTCAGTCTACCCACAAATCATTGCTCTCACCGTCTTACTATTCTCATAATTTGAATGCTATTTTCTTCTTCTTTGTGATAATCACCGACATCTATACACACATTTGGTTAGCTCTTACACAAGTTTGGGTTTAGTTCAAGACTATTCAGTTATTCCTGCTTCTTGTCAACTTAAATATGCTGTTTATGTAATAAAATTAGTTTAAAAATCCTATGATGATTTATTTATATGTAAATTTATAACTTAAAACTTGGAAACAAATGAGGAGCAGAATTGATGTAAATCTTATTTTATGATAATTTTATATTTTATCTTATTATCATTAAACTCTTCATAATAAGGGTTCGTTTGGGAGGACGGCAAAATTCCGGTGAGGCAGCCAACGCCACCGTTTGTGGGAGGGAGCTGAGTTCGGAGACGGAGAGATTTCTCCGTTTCCCATGGAAACCCGGGAGCAAACGCCACCGGTGGCAAAAAAACAAACACCTTGGGGCACGCTTGCTGTGACGTTTGCTCAGGCACCGAAAGCCCGCCGGAGTGCCAAACAGACCCAAAGTAACAACCATTTAAATTCTAAATTTGAGAAATACTCTTATAAATCTGCAATTAAAAATTTATGACAAATTTGTATTCAAATGAATAAATACTAAATAATTATTTATTTGCACTATTAATTTATTATATTTTTTATTTAAAGAATGAGAAATAGATTTCAAATTCAATTGGATATATTAATACTTATTTACATATATTTTATAAATAGATAAACTACATTGTATATTTTTTGATGATTGAACCAGAATACATGATACATCGGACCAGCAAAACATCAAGTTAACACTATTCAACGCCAAGGATACTCAATGCGTCTTTTCTTGTGCTCTGGGATGATTCCTGATGCTCCGCCATCCTTCCAATCATGTCAGAGGGCACCCTTTTTTACTTCGTTCTGTCTCTTCTGATACTCCTTACGTCTTTCTCCTCAAATCCAAATAGGATCAATGCATCCAAATGTGTCTTAACCCCCCTTTTCGTGAGAAGGATTTGCCCTTGCATCTTGAGTGCGTTCAAACTACAGATGTAGGACTTTGCTGCACATGTAATATCACACAGTCACAATCAACACTGTCTCCCAAACGCTACCTCCCAAACTACAAAAGTACAACTAGATCACATCGACTCTCAAGCCATCTGGAGCAATAGTCCATTGAAAGTTAATTTCAGTCTTCAATTGTTAGATGTAATTGTAGCAATTTACATCACTTTATTATATACACTGGCCACATTAGTCTGACAAGCACTCTTAGCTCACTTGAGTATTCACCCTCAATTAGTACCTACCTAATTTTCCAAAAAATTCAAGCAACTTTCCACTTGACTGCAAGATTAAAGTTATGAGGACTAACTAAAACTGTGTCAAACTGCCCTAGATCAAATTGAATTGCATCAAACACTTTCCATGGATTTCAGTTGTCAACAAATAAAAATCTGCCAACATATCCTAATATGAAATCATTAACTATGACTCCTTGCACACTACATACTCTAAAGCATTATGTAGTTATTTGCACTCCGATTGAACTCCATCAAGTATGAAAATATCTATCCAAACTCTGATCCTCTGCAAGGCAACTGATATAGTCAAGAATCACGGACACAGAAATACACCTCATCATCAGTTATACTTCCACACCGGTGGTCACTATAACATCAACAAATAACACAAACTCACCTTAATCCATCAAATTCCGCTCCTTTTCAAGACAACATACATTGAAAGGAAGAACTGCAGCACTAACATCTGGATGCCTATATTGCATTGAAGCACTAACATCTGGATGCCTATATTGCAATGAAGCACTAACATCTGGATGCCTATTCAATAAAGGGCTTCATATTATCTTGATGTATAACTATGGCTAAGAACATTTTAAACCAGAACTCTGGTATCCTAGAGCATGAGAAAAACACATCAAACATCACTTTGAAGAAGACAACTAACATATTTTTCACAAGTTAGGTTCATTATTTTGATTACAAGAGGTTGGAATTGATCAAGCATCATTGAGTGCTGGTGGTGGAGCAACAAGTATCATGCTTATAGCTTTCTAAAGCACAAACATCTGGATGCCTATACAATAAAGGGTTTCATATTATCTCAATGTATAACTATAACTAAGAACATGATACATATTTGCATTGGGGAACACGTCTCACGCATACGCTCGGACGTTCGGCCTCACCTTGCAGGAGTCACTCAACGACTTGTTTCTTTATTGTATTATTTAAGTGTTTTGTCTTATAGTAAGGGGCTCCATCTATATAAGGAGCCCTAGGGGTGGAGTCTTGTTCATCTTTCGAGTCTTAGAGTCTTGAACTCTCTTTTGAGAGAGGAGTGCTTTGGAGGAACCAGCCTCCGGGTTTTTGGCGAGAGTTGGCCTTTCGATTGTATCTTTATGTTTGTTTAATGCAATGCAATTTCAGTGCCCTCGTTCTTGATACAACTACATCGTATCAACTGGTCATATCTGCCTCTCGTTTAGGGTTTCTGCCAAACCCTAATCGGATCCCTGTTTTCGCCGCCTCGTCTGTTTCCGCAATCCCGCACGCTCAGCCTGCTCCGGCTTCGTCGACGTCCACGACACTCATCTTTTGCGTCGTTCTTGCAACCGAGCCCTCCCATCCGCAGCTCGACAACGCTTCCGGGAATTTGCTCATCGCATCTGTCCATCCACAGCACGACGATGCCTCACGAGATTTCGCACGTGACGACTAGAGCTGTCACGGTTCCGGTTCTACTAAGACCGTGAACCGAACCGCTAAGTTAACGGTTCTTCAAATTAGAACCAAAATTATATTTGGTTTGACCTATTCTGGTTCCGGTTACGGTTACAACATTATTTTTGGAACCATCGTGTCAACGGTTCCGGTTCTGGTTCAACAAGAACCAAAATCAAATCTGTGACTAACGGTTCGGTCCGATTCCAATCGGTTCTATGTATTATAGTTTTAATCATTTTATAACTCTATAATTTGAGTTATTAGACACATTCACAAAGATTATTATCTCCTTAAAAATGCATATTTGAAAAGGAAATTAGAATTCAAATGGTTGGAGCAATAATTTCATGGTTTCTTAAGTTTAAATATGTTAAAATTGAACTAATACAGATATGCATGCAATAATATCTGATTTGACGCACTTAATAGAAAAAATGGGTAATATTATATGATGGACATTAGCATGATAGACACCAAATAATACTGTAACACTTGATGCTCAGCAAAAACAGTCACTTTACCGAAGTAGTTGAGGAATGACAAACATAAGCATGCCCAAAATAGAGTATAATCATCAACAAAATTGAATAACAACCACCAAATATCATCTTTGTATGTTGCCAGGGTCTATTACTGAGTACAACTATATTTGGACAACGATGTAATCGGATGGTTGATATAGGTATAGTCGTATAGATAATAAATATATATTAGTAATATTATAAAAAAATATTAAGAATAAATATATATATTATAATGAATAATAATAATAAACGGATTGCGGTTCGGTTCTGCTTCGGTCCGGTCCGGATTGGGTCTAAAATTTTTGAAACCGCTCGAGTCATTTATGTTGCAGTTCCGGTTCCGATTTTGGTTCGGATGATAAAATGAAGGAACCACACCCGAACCATTATTGTTTACGGTTCGAAAATTCAAACCGTAACCTAAATAATTAGCGAACGGTTCGGTTCGGTTCTTTGCGGTTCCGGTTTGGTTTTCGGTTTTCGGTTTTAAGTGACAGTTTTAGTGACGACGCCTTCAGCGGCTTCTCCCCTCGACGACATTGTCGCCTTGCCGATTCCAGCGGCTGATTCCCGTTTTGATTGACCTCCCTGCGCCCGACCCCTCTTCCAGCACAAGATTCCAGTGCGTCTTTGGTTCTCGGTGCCTCCATCCGGCTTTTCTTCCTTTCCAGTCATTCCCGACAGCACCCCAGCGACCTGTCAGCACTCCTGCAGCCTTCCAGCGACCGCTTGTCAACCTAACAGCCCTTTGCGGCTCCGGCCGCAGTCCGACATCGCTCCTGCAACATTCCGGCAGCCCTCCCGCGACTCCTGCAGCAATGTGGCAGCCCTCCGGCGGCACCTACAACATTCCGACAACCCTCCTGAGCCTCCTGCCGCTTTTTGGCGGCCCCCCCTTTTCATCATGTCTCTCCTTTCGGACTCAATGCATGCTCGCTGCGATCGAGTTGAAGCTGTCCTGGATACTCCCCTCGCCATGGCGCTTGAGCTTCATCATCGTCTTCTTCCACATGCCACCTTACAACCCAGACCCGCCACTTTACTTTCCGACGAGCTTCCTCCTCCATCCATCCCACCGCCACCCATTCGTGGGTCTTCAACCATTAGAACCGCCACCACTTCCTCCTTTTCCGACATCCCCTTCATTCTCCCGCAGCACGCACTCCCATAATTTCCCCCACCCTTCAATTCCCACCAGTTGCCCTCCCATTCGCTCTCCTTCCGAGATATCCGTGCAGACTCCACCTAGCTCCTTGCCAGCCTTTAACACGTTGCCACATGCTTTTTATGCTCCCAGTCTTTTCTTGGAGACTGTTACGGGCCTACTCGGAGGTGGCCGGAGTAGTGGTCGGAGGTGGAGATGACGGTGGCGAAGATACTATGGAGTCGTGACCGCGACTGCCTAAGTAGAGCGTGCTCGGGAGAGGGAGCTTCTAAGATATCATTCAAAAGATTGGAAATAGATTATCTTCTTGCTTACCGATACAAGACCCCTAATGTCCTTTAAATAGGACTTACAACAGCCTATTAATGGAAATAAATGACAGACTTGGACATGCGACTAAAAATGGCACCACATAAGAACATGACATAAATGACGACAACATATAAGGACGCGACTCTAAGACAGAATAAAAGCAATATTATGAAAGAAATACTAATAATTAATACCTTAATAAGACCCATAACATCTGCCATAATAAGACCCATAACATCTCTCCCACCTTGCAAAATGAGCTTGTCCTCAAACTCGAAGGAGATCAATTGTGTCCGCTTTATCCGACACCATCATCCTCAAAGTCCTCGACCTGTAGATAGAAAAGTCGTTTGCACTTGTGGCTACGAGTGTACTGTTCGTCGCAGTTGTAACTTGTAACACAAGCCCTGCGCGTGCCGGTCCAACATCTCAGCCCGAGATAGTTTACAAATTGGTGGGCCTGGATGACCATCGGTGTGAGGCCCATTTGGGTCATTACAAACTCTTCCCCTCTTAAAGAAATTTTCGTCCTCGAAAATATAGTGTCAGCTCTATTAACTTACATCTTTTATCCTCTACGTGATATGCAATCGTTTTCTTTGACTCATTATTCTCTTTGTTTCATAAGTTCAAAATTCTTAAGTTATTAATTCAAATTTGTAGTTATCACTTAGATCAGATCACACTTCTTTACATCATCGTAGATTTCATAGCTCATACATATTAACCTATGATTGACTTCGTCTTTTCCAATCTTTATTCTTGCTTCCATTATCTTTTGTAACATCTCCTTCCAAACTACATATTGTATAAAGGATCTGGCCAGAATCCCAGATACATTATATAGAGCGAAGGTAGAATTACAATTCCGCATACATAATCGTTTCATTTTCGATTCGTATTCAATTATTACTTTCGTTATTCAACTTCAATGTCCATCCCGAGTTCATTCAAGCTCTATCCTTTAACTTGCGTATCTATATGTATTTATCTAAGTCACCTTTCATTAAGTTTAGTCCACACTCTGTTTCCTTCATTTCTAAATACACGCCTCAAAAACTAAACAATACCTAAAATAACTAATTCATTCTCATAGTATGGCCTTCGTCAGTCGATGCTTATCTTTCGATCTTCGTTGTTTCTATTCTAATTCGAATTCACTCAAGCAGTAATCTCAGTTTTCACATTTAGTTGTAATAACAAACTTCATGACTTAACATGCGTATCAACTTATCATTTCGCAGACGAGTTCACTTCTTCATTTCCTGGAGCTTCTTAAGTCCTTCCACTAAGATTCCCTCAAGTTCATATTCTGTGTACTTATTATGTACGCACTACAACATACTTCTGGCAAACCTGGCTCTGATACCAAATTGTGAGGCCCCTATTCAGACCCCACAAGAAATCTGTATCAAAACTTATTTTCATATCAATCATGCCAGGATGTTCTAGAAGTAAGCATAGTGAATACAGAATAAAACACATAATAAAAACTCATACCTTAGCCTGATCTTTATTTTGCTTTTCTTCAAAGGACCACTTTGATTTCTTAAGGGTCTTCAGGAAACGCGCATCTTCCTAAAAAAAATGAAGTCAACGGGCTTAGTCATAACGAATATGACTAAGTGAATAACATGCTTCTTTAACTGTTGTACATGCAAACAAGAAATATCAGGGGGTGTAGCTCATATAAAAAGAAGAAGAAAAAAAAAACAAGAAATATCAGTATCAATATGCATAAAGTTCTTTAGGTTCTTCAAATTCTTAGAACAAGTTCATTTCGTTGAATGTTCTAGTCATATTCATTCACGTTCATATTCGTTCATTCTTATATTTCTTCTTCGTTCATCTCTCTTATGAGTCACTTTCAATTATCAGAAGTTTTATTCACCTTTCATCATCGAATTCAAATTGCAGTAGATAAATGCATTCAATTAAGGATGACATCAATAAAGTAACAATATGTTTACTTTTCAAATTCTTCTATTCAGTTCGTTTCTTTTCACATTCTGTCTTTATTCGTTCACGCCGTTTCATTTTTGTTATTCAAAATCTTTTCATCAATTTCAGATTCTTTCAACTGTAATTCAGTCAATTCATTTTCTTTCGTCAATCAACAAATGTTCTCATAATCAGTTTCTGAATTAGATTCCTCGTTTAACTTTCGCTTTATTAAATTAGGAAATCATAAGGGTTGCTGTAGATTCCTTCTTGGTCTTCAACGACCTCTTTGCCTTCAACGGCCTCCGGCCTTCAACGGCCTCAATCAATATCAAAAGCACATTCCGCCGTAGCGTATTCACCCCCCCCACTACGGTTACTGGGTTAACCCTTATCATTTTCGATGCATCGATGCTTATTTTCTTTTCGTTCTGTTCTTATTCACGTATTCATAGTCAATATTCATATTTAATCTTCGTATCAAGTATCATTGGTTTTATTCAAACATTTTTAAGATCATCACTTAATTCTTCTTATTTCCGATTCAACAGGTTCTAGCAATTTTCATAATTATCCGTGCTTCATAAATGCAAACAATTTCAATTTCATGTCAATGCACATTCACTAAAATATTTTCAGTATGAAAAGCTAATCAGGTGTGTATCAAAATAATTCAAAGCTATACATAATTAAAGAAATAAGTACTCACCTTGCTTTTCTCTCCTTTTTATCGTTCTTTGAATTCTCGTCATATTATCTTTTCTTTTGTGATATCTGTTAATAAGCGAACTTAGGTAAGAAATTGCTAACTCAAAATTCTACTTATATGACACCATAACCCTATGCCATAACCCATCCAATCCAAAAATTCCTAAATCCATATTGCATAGAAGTACATAATTTGAAGCAGTAAATCCTAGATAAAGAAACACTACCCTTAATGGAAGGAAAAGACATCAAATCTCAATTACGAATCTCTGCCCTACGTTCTTTGGAAAGGGTTTTGCTCTAAATGAGGGCTAGAACATAGGAGGAGCATTTTTCCATCATTAGGAAGGTTGAAACTTGCTGAAATCAAATTAATCCAACTAGGGTTTTACTAACAGTGCTTGAAATCATGAACTAATATTAAGATATGCGTACCCATGCTTTTCAGAAACTTTTGGCATGAAGAGGAACTAAAAATCTCCAAAAACGAAAACCCTAGCTTTCCGGCTCTACTCAAAATGTGTCAAATCTTTGTATAAGACCAAAGAGGAGGGTAGAGGAGGGGATTACCTCTTGATAGAAGGAGAAATCGAAGAAATCGGAGGAGAAATGAGAAGTCTGGAGCGAGCGGCGCCGATCGGCTTCCTCGGCGGTTCGTCGGTCTCGCAGAGAGCTGGGAGAGGAAATGAGGTATCGGGTTTTTGCTTTCTCCCTTTTTCAAAACCTGAATACCTCCCTATGTGACACGCACTCCTATATTGGCATGAGTAACGCTGAAATGAGCCGGTAAACTTGCTAATCGCAGCCCAAAGTACTATTAACAACCCATTTCCTTTTTGTTTGATGCTTTCTCTACATTTCAGCCCTTGTACGGAGTTAATATTTTGGACAGAAAGACATATACTCCGTGTCGCATACTTATTATGTCTTTATTTGTATTAGTGTTCGTTTCCGTCACTTCGATGCGTACATTTATAACATAACATAAGATAATTATACTACCAAAATTTAATATTTTGACCAGATATTATTTTTGTCTCAGTCACTCACTCTGCATAACTTTTTCGAACATGCACGATCTTCATGGGGAGTTATTTCTTAAATCTCACTATACGCACACCAAAGCCTCCTATTAGCACCCCAACTTCACTAACATGTTATATGTTCATCGCATTAAATCGAAGTAATATGACTTCTGATAGAAATTTTCAAATTCATATATAACTCTTAATTTTTATTGGCACCCCAACTTCATTGTATTAATTTGGGTCATTACAATCGGGACGACCTTGCTGAATGCCCATGTCGATGGGCAAATATACCTCCTGCGCTAGTTGGAGGCGACAGTCACATAGCCTGACCAGACTCACAACAATCACTAAGTCTTGAGGAGCCTCAAATTCGACATCAAGTTGCAGGCGATCACAAAGTCCGGCGGTGAAGATGTCGACCTGCATCTCTGGGGAAAGTGTGACGTGCGCCAAAGAAGTTGAAACTGGTCCAGATAATCGTCCACGAGGCTCATCCGGCGTAGTGTCGTGAGGGCACTGTGGGGGTTGCTGCGGATGGGAGGGCCGAAACGCAGGTTACAAAATCTCTTGAAGTCGTCCCACGTTAGACCCGACTGATCCGTGAGGAAACGAGTGGCCCAAAGCAAGGCCGAGTCGAGGTGGAAGGAGGCCAGAGGAAGTCGTTCAGCTATCCGAGTTTGTTGATGGCTAAAGAATTGTTTGCACCTGGTGAGCCAACCCAAGGGATCAGTTTTTCCATCGTAGGTGGGGAATTCCAACTGGGTATAGCGTGGTAGAACAGTAGATTCAGAGCGTAAGAGGGTCTGCGGTGGCCTCTCATGGCGGATGAGCGGCGGTAGCGGAACTTGACTGCTGCTGGCGTGATCCGTGGGTGGTGTGGTAACCACGGGAAGTGTTGCTGTTAGTCCATTAAGCTTGGTGGTGGGTTGCAATATCATCTTGATGACGCGCGTCGGCATCCCGAAAGCGTGCTTCTACATCTTGAAGGCGTGCATCCATGACCGATATAACTGTGTGTATCTGGTTCATAGCATCCAAAAAGTCATCCGAGTCTCCCATAATGTGGATGGAGGTAGCACGCGATAAGGAGCGAGTGACAGGACGGCTGGAGTCGTAGGAGGTGGCTGAATTTGTGTTGTCGCGAGTGCCGCGTCGTCTCCCAATGATGGCGTCACAAATTTGATTATCCGTATGCGTTTGTTACGCGTGCGTTTATTGTCGGCAGAGGAGGATTAGACGCCCGCTGGGCTGGTTTGCCTAGGAAGCAGTGCCAGGGAAGCAACGTCGGAGGAAGAGGACCGAGAGCAACGACGGTGAAGCAGCGTCGACTGGATCCGTTGCGTCGACAAGGCTGGAGAGTCGGCGCTGGAAGGAGAGCGATCTACGGCGGAATCGACAGTGTCGTCAATTTGCGGAAGATGACGGGGAGAGCGTCGAGGAAGATGCACCGCTGTAGATGGTGGCCTCGATTGCTTGTGTGAGACGTTGACAAAGGTCTGTCTTCGATGTAGAGATGGGCTTGATAAAGAGTTGCAGTAGGGAAGGTCGATGAATCAGTGTAGGTGAGCGAAAAATACGACCCGAGGAGCGCTTAGTAGTTGCAGGCGATTTCGACTGATGGAGATTGGCGTCTGAGGAAGAGGACCGAGGCCTCTGATACCAAGTTGTTACGGGCCTACTCAGAGTTTTCCGGAGGAGTGGCTGGAGGTGGAGATGACGGTGGTGGAGATGCTACAGAGCCGTGATTGCGTCTGCCTAAGCGGGACGTGCTCGAGAGAGAGAGAGCTTCCAAGATCTCATTCAAAAGATGGGAAATTGATTATCTTCTTGCTTACCGATACAAGACCCCTAGTGTCCTTTAAATAGGACTTACAACAGACTATTAGTGGAAATAAATGACAGACTTGGACATGTGACTAAAAAGGACGCCACATAAGAACATGACATAAATGACGAGTCATATAAGGATGCTACTCTAAGACAGAATAAAAACAATATTATGAAATAAATCCTAATAATTAATACCTTAATAAGACCCATAACATCTGCCATAATAAGACCCATAACAGAGACCCCCGCCCGCCTGTCAGCTCTCTTTTCACTTGACTCCTCGCTTCCAACATCTCTCGAGCCCACTTTATCCTACCCTCACATCTGGTTACTTTCCCACTTCGACCAAACTTTCCATCGGGTTTCCTTCCCACTCTTCATCGACCTAATCTCCGGCCCCACGGTCATCGTTCAGGATCTGGATGGGGCTCCGCCGTCCGTCTTCATAGCATCCGTCCTCCGACCGAGGCCCTGGCCCAACTGGCGTGCACCTCGCTCGACCTTGCGGATGAGATATTTTGTCAGCACGACATTGCTTCTCCTCTCGGTCAGTCCCATGTCAGCTTTGCAACAACCAGCCTGCCACGACGTCTCTCAGCCAAGGTTGTCGGGATCGAGATCCTAAGTGAGATCGTTTCAAGGTTGGATCGGATCGGATCAGATCGTAGGCTCGGATCGAGGATCACAAGATCCTACAACATTTATAATTAAGACAAAATATAAAACTGAACTCTGTATCATCCAATTACGTGCTCAATTAACAAAAAAATCATTAAATTGAGCAGTATGTGAATAATTATATCAAAAAATAATTGAATAACTAAATCAGTTGGATTGCTGGATTGTACGTACGCTGGAAGCACATAGCCTGAATTGCTCGTATGCTGGATTTCTAGCCGCTGGATTGCTCGCACGTTAGAAACGAAGAGAAAACGCCGACTTGGAAGCAGGAAGCCACTGGATTGTTGTCCACTGGATTGCTTATACATTGGAATGGAAGAGAAGACACCGTCACCACCTGAAATAGAACTAGGCAAGGAAGGAAAAGGACTGCGGTGTTTGGACTGGAAGCGATCGAAGACGTCATCCATGGCCTCCATTTACAGTCAACACTTGAGATATGGTAAAGCGGCAAGATATGATTCTGCGATGGGGTATGAGGGTTAGGATTGAGATATGGTTAAGCGATGGGGTATGGGCATTGAACCGGTTGAATGGGGTCGGTATCATGGTTATCAGGATCGCGCTCCGGATTATAAGATCTTACGATCTAGATTTTGTAAATCGATCCGGATCTTACCCAGGATCTAAATCGGCACCTTTACGGTTGGGATCACGATCCAGATCTTAAGATCGTTAGGATTGCGATCCTGATCCGATTCTACCCGTCCAACCAAAGGGAACTATAGACATGTCCAACTCTATCCCGACCTCATTCAACCGGTCCAATGCCCATACCCCATCGCTTAACCCTATCCCAATCCTGACCCCCATACCCCATCGCAGAATCATATCTTGTCACTTTACCCTATCTCAAGTGTCGACTGATGACTGCAAACAGAGGCCAAGGGTGATGTCTTCGATTGCTTCCAGTCCAGACAACATCTTCCTTTTCCTTCCTTACCTAGTTCCATTTCAGGTGCTGGCGGTGTCTTCTCTTTCATTCCAGCGTATGAGCAATCCAGTGACTTCCTAGTTCCAAGCCATCATTTTCTCTAACGTACGAGCTATCCAGGGGCTAGAAATCCAGCATACGAGCAATCCAGGCTTCCTACTTCCAGCGTACGAGCAATCCGACAATCCAAGTTCGTCTTACTGATTCCAGGCTTCCAACAATCACTGGTCCAGATTCGTTTTTACTGTTAGTAGTCATTGGGCGTCCTATCTGAAACTGAAAGTGAAGTTAGAACTATATAATCTTTTTGATTTAGTTATTTAATTAATTGTTGATATAATTATTCATTATGTGCTCAATTTAATGATTTTTTTGTTTATTGAGCATGTAATTGGATGATACAAAGTTCAATTTTATATTTTGTCTTAATTTATGAGTGTTGTAGGGTCTTGTGATCCTCGATCCGATCCTACAATGTGATCCGATCCAACCTCGAAACAATTTCACCTAGGATCTCGATCCCGACAACCTTGGTCGGGATAGGGTTGGACATGTTTCTAGTTCCATTTGGCTAGACTGGTAGAATCGGGTCGGGGTCGGGATCCTAACGATCCTAAGATTCGGATTGTGATCCCAACCGTAGAGGTGCCGATTTAGATCCCGGGTAAGATCCGGTTTGATTTACAAAATTTGTATCGTAAGATCTTACAATCCAGATCGCGATCTTGCTAACCATGCTCTCAGCTTCTGATGTTTCATCAGAACCGCCCACCAGAGGAGCCGCCCGAGTCTCCATGTCATGCTCATGGGATCCTTACTGCCTAGACCTTGAGGACAAGGTCAATTTTCAAGGCGGGGGTGTTGATACGTATTTGCATTGGGGAACACGTTTCACGCATACGCTCGGACGTTCGGCCTCACATTGCGGGAGTCACTCAACGACTTGTTTCTTTATTGTATTATTTAAGTGTTTTGTTTTGCGAGAAGGGGCTCTATCTATATAAGGAGCCCTATGGGTGGAGTCTTGTTCATCTTCTGAGTCTTAGAATCTTGAACTCTCTTTGGGGAGATGAGTGCTTTGAAGGACCCTCCCTCCGGGTGCTTGGTGAGAGCTCGCCTCTCGATTGTATCTTTATGTTTGTTTAATGCCATGCAATTTTAGTATTCTCGTTCTTGATACGACTACGGCGTATCCGAACATTTTTAACCAGAACTCTGGTATCCTAGAGCATGAGAAAAACACATCAAACATCACTTTGAAGAAGGCAACTAGCATACTTCTCACAAGTTAGGTTCATTATTTTGATTACAAGAGGTTGGAGTTGATCAAGAATCATTGAGCGCTGGTGTTGGAGCAGCAAGTATCATGCTTTTAGCTTTCTGGAGCAGAATGTATCATTATAAGGCGATTCAGCTTTGCCCCAACTATCGATATCCCTTTTACCATCATGTCTTCTTTGGACTTTCAACTTCTTCCACCATAAAGTCGCATGATTTGTCACATAAAGACGACTTCCTTACACTTCTTTTCATCGGAATAATCCATGTAATAAAGATATGTTGTAGGCATGGAGGCCCTTCTATAAACACAAACGGGGAAGACCTGTTTTGAACTTGGGGGATCCTTATCCTTTATCTCCTTATTTATTCAACTTAAGCCGAAGTATTTCCTTTCCTACCCCTTAAGTTCTCTTAACCTAAGCTGCATGTTATGGGCTAAGGACTAAGGTTAAAGGCTCATTTTCAAAGCTCATTTAGACTTATCCACAGCTCCGATACCAATTTATGAAATAGAGGATCCGCCAAGATAACAGATTGCATAATCTGTCCAGCAATTTCAGTACTATGGAGCTACTAGCAACGTATAAAACCATCCAAATAGCGTAGACATGGCACCCAATCACTTCTTAGCTTCTACAGAAGTCCAACAGAACAATCTATTAAAGCATGAGATACCTATTTTATAAGTTATGACAACAGCCTGCAGTTTTCTGGACAACAAACGGATATTTAGAAATAATGGATAGTGAAGTCAAAGTTTCTACAAGCACCACATAACATATTTATAAGTTCAATTATGAGTATACTTTCACAAAACATGAAATGTTCATCAAAAAGCTTAAAAACTGCACCTTGAAATTCCGTACAACAAAATGAAAACCCAAGAAAATATCCTAAGAAATGGATGTGATACAAATTTGCCACTGGAGGAAGTTAAGGTTGCCCGTGTTCTACAGATAAGTATACCGACCACACTTGAATGGATGCCAGTTGATAGAGAAGTGAAGGAAAAACTTTCCTCTCAACCTAAGCCAACGAGCTCTCTTAATACATGACAACTGGCCTCTTCCATCCATTGCCCCCCATATAACAAATCAACAATTGCATATTTTCAACTCTCTCCACAAGGTTTTAAAGCTAAAAACTTAATTAACTTATTATAAAACAAACCCAGAAGGGGTTTAAATAAAAAAAACTATAAAAATTTCAAAAAAAGGGCCCTAAATTCAAAAGAGTTGAACCACTCCGCCGTTATTCAAAACATACCGGATGTCAGTCTTTTCAGTGTGATCTCCTCTCACTATAACCCCTGTCCTCTTCCTCCATTCATGGAACTTTCTTTATGAGAAGGATTTGCCCTCAAATTCCGAGAATCTTCAAATTATCCTTGTACTACTTCCTTGCACACATAATACCACACAATCACAATCATCACTGTCACCCAAAGTCAACCCAACCTCCTCAACTGTAGAACAACCATCTTCAACACATCAGTCAGATCACCATCAAACAATCAGACTGCTACAATTCTCAAGCCGTCTGGTGCAAGTCCATGGAAAATATTTGACTGCAAGATATCATTGCTGCAATTTCCACCACTTCATTTTACCCATCGATCACAACTAGTTTGGCAAGCACTCTTAGCTCACTAGATTCTTCACCCTCAATCAGTACATGCCATATATCCAAAATATTTCGCCCGACCTTCCACCTGACTGCAAGATGAAGGCCATAACTAATTGAAGCTAGTGTCAAGCCACAAAAAATAAAGCTGAATTGCATCAAACACCTATCAATTCTGTTGGTTGACCTGATTCCAGGCTTCCGGCGGGTCCACAACCCTATGTGCTGATTATCCCTAGTGGCCCGTGTTGTTGATTAGTCCTACATTGCCTACCGTGCATCACCTGCCTTCGCGTATAATCCCCACTTACTCCCATCACTTCAGAGTTTTGCGATGGAAATGTTGGTTTCTTAGATGGTATTAGATCGCTGGTATGATCCGTTGCGGGGGCGTGTTGGTTGATCCGATTTCAGCAGTCCTCATTGTGTGGGACCGCCCCATGTGTGGATTATCCCTAGTGGCTCGTGTTGTTGATTAGTCCCACATTGTCTATCGTGCTGCATCACCCGCCTGTGCTTATAAGCCCCATTGCACTATTCTTATCACTTCCGAATTTTGGGATAGGAATACGGGTTTCTTAGAGATTCCATTTGTCAGCATATAAAAACCTGCCAACATATCTAAATATGGAATCATAGACTATAATGCCCGGCCCACTAAAGATTCGAAAGCATAGATTCAAAAGCTTATGAAGTCATTTCCATTCACATTAGCCCGTCAAGTAGAAAAATATTTACTAAACTCTGGTCCTCTGCAAAGCAACTGACGTAGTCAGGAATCACTGAAACAATCTTGACATATACCTCCTCATCGGTTATATACTTCCACACCGGTGATGTCACCTTAGCATCAACCAACAACACAGACTAAACTTAATCCATCTTCTCCCGGTCCTCAAGATAACAAATAGAGAAAGTATGAACTGGAACATGTATGGTATCTATCACATCTGTATCGACCTCAGCTCCTAGCACATAGACACCAATCATATTACCTTGTTAAACCTCATCAATAGCAATCACAGATGGCTAATAGGTTTTCCACTACTGAGGCCTCTTCATACGACTCACCCACATAAGCATCAATCACAACATGGAAAAGATCCTTCATAGGCAACAATCACATTACCTTGCTAAACCTCATCAATAGGAAACACAAATGGCTCTAGGTATTTCACAATTGAGGCTTCTTCATACAACCACCCACCCACATTAGCATCACTCACAACATGCTGAAGATCATCTACGGATCTACCATTGAGTTTCCTTGAATACGAATCCAGATATGCATCAGTTTTTCTTGAAAATGAATTGATCGTATTTTTTCTTTGAAATTTATGGTTGAGACTTTACTTTTTGTAAGTTTAAATGATATTTATTTATTTGTGGACACTTGAAGATATAATGAGGGTGGTTGCACCCCAAAAACTGTGGTAAGTGGTAACTTCACTGGCATGTCATGTATTGTCCTGTTAATTGTAAGGAAACTCATGTTATCTTTATTATATTATCATAACACGTCTGAATTATTCGCCTTTTCTTGTCCTATTTATTTTGTAGGTCTCTGGGAATGCTGAAAAAGCAAGGGACATTTTTTCTGGAGTCCTTGAAAATACTCAATTATCAAAACCTCTTCTTGAGGTTTTCTTTCCCTGCATATGTTTTTGTTACTTAATTTCTCCATCTCCTTTTAGTACTTGTTTACTGAGCTTGATTTACTTCTGTATAGGCTGCCATTCACTTGGAATCGATTCTACCTTTCCCAAAGCGTATTGATTATGTAGATTTGCTGGTGGAGAATTTTATTACACCTAATGCGGAAAACTGTTATACTGCTAGCACAGCTGACAGAGAGGATATATCATGCACATTTTTGGAGGTAAAGAACTTGTATTTTGTAGCTTGCTAGATTTTTTAAATATTATAATACACACCATATTTCATTAGAATAAAGAACGACATACACTCCCGAGGTATGATCACTACAAGCTTCCGAAGGTTGGTTCCCCCAAAGAGTCATCTCCGAGGAGAGATTCCTAAGTCTAGATTTCCAAGATACCCATTAAAACTCCACACTCCTTATATAGAAGGGGAGATTATTAATTATTAAAATGCCATTAACACATCATATACTCATATTAGAATCTCCCGAATGGTCGGTTCTGGATCTCCACTTGTCGATGGAGGTCATCCGAGTGCATATGCATGGTGCGCATACTTATCGTATACATATCAATACTCATCTTGTCAAAGACGACATTGTCCTCAAGGTTGAGTCCTAGTGGCATCCTCGTCGAGTTCCAAGTGATGTCGCCTTTAGTGGCGAGCAACAACCATAGTTCTTTCTGGGGACTTTTGTGAGTGGGGGATTTCAATTGTTTGCGGCATTGACAAATTCCCTGATGGCAGAGGTCGAGGTAATCTTGGTGGGAGAGGCAGTGTGTTGGACGATTTGACTTTGTTGGTTGAGCTGGAAGAGGTGGCTAAAGAGGAAGGGGGGGGGGGTAGTGACAGAATCTGTGTCATGAAACTTTATATGGTTGCAACAGGAGGACGTGCCCGTTTGGGTGGTTTGACGTGCGACTGCGACTTGGAAGCTGGAATGCTATAGTTACTGAAGGGCATGTGCTATGGTAAATTTTGCTTTCACAATGCGGGCCCGTCGGATGTCAACGGTGAGCATGAGGGGGGTTAAAGTGTGCAAGCGGGCGAGATGTTAGGATGCAAGCCATGCATGAAATAACCGTGGTAGTGGGTGATGGATAAACTTGGCATATGATGTGCCAACTGCACAAATTCGCTTTAAGCATCCATTAGGTCAACTTGTTGAACTGCACAGAGATGCTAAAAGGCATTCATGGGGTAGCTCGTGTCATAGCGCGGGATAAGTCTTCTTTGAGCATGGTCCATGATGTGATGTGCCGACTCACGAAGCCAATAAATCCAATGAATGGTGGACCCCTTCTTCCATGTAGATCATCGCTAGGTGAACCTTGCTGTCTTCTGGAGTGTGTTGTAATTCGAATAGTTGTTCCGCACAGACGATCCAAACCAGCGGATCTGAACCGTCGAACAAGGGCACCTCTATACGACAGAGTGCCATGTTCGAGGGGAGCAAGGGTAGGGAAGCTTTAGCAGAAGGATCGCTTGAGCTGCCAAGGCCAGCCAAATTGACGGGCGGGGAATTGGTGGTCGGAGATGAGGGAGCTTTGTTGGTGGCCGACATGCCTCAGTGGAGGACCTAGTTGGTAAGGATAGATTTGTCCACCTTCATGCAAGCCGAAAGAATGCCCATAGAATGATGCACCTCATTGAGACGCTCTGTCATGGCGCATTTCCTCCGAGCAAGAGGAGGTGGTGGAAGCATTGAAAGGTACGTGCGACTGCGAGGACTCATGACAATCCACCTAGGAAATCGTCGACATGTCGGTTTGTTGCAAAAGAAGAGAGGTTGTGTTCCACTGCTATTATAGGCGGAATGCATAAGAATACCAGTTGGATAGTCGGAGATGTGGCTGAGCGGGATGGTGATTGCATGACCCAGTTGACCACGAAAATGGGGAAGGAACGGTTGGCGGTGGTTGGGGCACAGAGACGAGCGACGTTGTACGTGGAAGGACGATGAGCTACTACTTGAGTTTCAAAACTGTGTTGACACTAAGGCTTCATTTGGTTCGGCGGTGGAGAATGCAGCCGGTGGGTCCAAACGGAGCATTGGAACCGGAGGGGGGAGGCGGGGTTCGAAACGCTCCATTTAGGTGCTTTTTCCTCTGTCCGGCGGGTGCGAACGGAGCAAACGCCATCGGCGCCCGTTTGTTTACCCTCCGTCCGGCGGCGTTGCTCCAAACGGAGGAGGCGAAACGCCCAACCAAACAAAGCCTAAGTAGTGGAAACCAAAATGCAACATGCATTGAGCCCAGAAGACGCAGAAATTGGCAGACCCGCACGGTGGATGCATTCGTCGAATGTGTCGTGTTCAACAAAACTTTGATAGTCTGCTTGCTGGACCGCTAGGACAAGGGGAAATACTGCATTGATTGGTGCCCTCGGCCTAGGGTTAGGCTGGGGGGGCATCGTCGGATTAAGTGGATGCACACTAAATTTTTTGCACTAGCATAAAGAAGATGATACACTCCGAGGTATGCTTGCGTTAAGCTCCCGAGGGCTTGTTCCCTTAAAGAGTCCTCTATGATAAGAGATTCCGATAAGGCTCGGTCGAAATGTGATCCCATCAGTTAACTTTAGAGACATCACTTCAACCTATCACATAAGTTGCTCCAAGACTGTCCTTTTTAGCTTCACTGCACATCTATCTTGAAGTTGTCACTCAACTACAGTTAGCTTGTCTATCGTTGGTGCTTTATGTTCAAACATTATGAACTTCGTTACTTAGTTGATCTAAATTTCAATTTTGTATATTTATCTTCCTGTCTACATGAATCATGTATTGCATTATTCTCCTTAAAAACTTCTGCGTGTTGACTAGCTAAAAGTTATATCCTTATATTCCCATTCTTATGCATAATATCTAAAGATACCTAACCTGTTTTTTTCACCAGTGTATCACTTGATATTTGCAATTTTATCTCATAATTAGTTCTCTTTCTCCCACTAGAATTTTTACCTATGGAGCGAAATTTATAACCAATTATAATAGTAATTGAAATTAATTTTCCTCATATATAATTGCAGTTTTTGGATCTCTTTGGAGATTCTCACTCTATAAAAAAGGCTGAAGATCGGCACACATTGCTCTTTTTGCGGCAAAAGAGCACGTCCATATCCAAAAAGCGCCGCGCTGATGATTTTCTCGCATCAGACAAAGCCAAAGTGGCAAAGGGTACACCTTTGCCAGGTCAATCTGTTATGGGAGCATATCCTAATTCTCAAAACCAGTGGCCAGCTGTTTATGGACAAAAAGCTCCTTCGTGGCCACAGGGTACTCCTCAGGCACAGGGGCAAGCATGGAATCAGGGGTATCCATCACAGGTATGCTAATCAACAAACTATAAATTTTAATCGGTGTACAAATATTGTCTTGAATTATAAATTCTATTATAGCCCATTATAAAGGCCCACTATAAAGACCCATGTTTAATTTTATTTTTAGTCTCACACCTTCAATATTGGTTTGAGTTTTCCTTTTGTGTATATATAGAGGTGTCATGCAATATTTACAATTTAGAATGAAAATAATATTTGTTCCATTTTTCGGCTTTGTATCAGAGCAAGGTGATTTTTCACTACTCCTATTTGCTCTTTGAAGACCCTGTCACTAGCACCAAATCTAGTTATCGCGGGCACTGTAGCCTCTTTTTGTTTTTTCGGCTTCTACAATTTTCTGCATAAACCGCTCCTTTATATAACATCTCAACAGACTGCCGCTCTGGCGCAATTCCTGCGAGCCCCCGCTCTGCCTCCCGTTATTCTTGCGAGCCCTCATCTTACCACGCGGGTCGCAAAACTCTTCCATTTCCCACATGTCGGTACTGATTCCCGCGAGTTCCGATGGTAATCTTCTTGCCAGTTCTGCGGGTTACTTTTCGACGAATTCTGCGTGCTCTGCGACTACTAGCTCTGCGACCTCATTCTGAGGTCACGTGTTCTGCGAGCTCCATGTTCTGCGAGCTTCGTGCTTTGCGAGCTATACGACTCCTCCCATCCAATTTGAGTGGATCATTGATTCAGGTGCGATTGATCATATGACCAGGGCATCGTTCAGTTTTACCTCTTATATCTCACTCTCGGGTCGTGATGAAGTTATCATCGCCAATGACTCTTTTTCTTCTATCACTGGCATGAGGACCATCTTATGTTCCATTGTCATGTCTCTCACCTCTGTTTTATATGTTCCTACATTTCCTCGGAATTTACTATCTATCAGTCGCTTGACCACATCCTCAAACTGCTCCGTAACATTTCTCCCCGATGGTTGTGTTTTTTCGGGATATGGCAATGAAACAATGTATTGGCAATGGTAGGAACTGCAGGGGGCCTGCACCTCTTGGATCATCAAGCTCACCAAGCTCTCATTGGTGCTCTACTTCATCTTCTGCGGATTTGCAACAATGGCATCAACGTCTCAGACACCCTTCCGCCAGTTATTGTCTAAAGATGTTTCTTATGTTTTCCAGCTCTATGAGCACTTATGTTTGTGAACTCTCTAAACATGTACGACATAGTCTGACTCATTTTTCCATTCCTAATATGTTTTTTGGATGTCATTCATACAGATGTTTGGGGACCATTACTCTCGCACTACTTGAGTTTACTTATTAAAACGTTGGAGTGAAGTTCTTGATTGCTTTAAACGTTTTCATAAAATGGTGGTCATGTAGTTTGATGGTACTATTCATGTACTTCGTAATGAGGGGGGGGGGGGGGGACAACGACTGTGGCATGTTTTTGTCCTTCCCGGTTGATCAGGTATCCTCCATCAAACCACATGCATTCATATCTCCACCCAAAATGGTGTTGCTGAACACAAGTACAAATACCTCCTCGAAGTCACACAGTGTCTTCTTATTACCATGCATTTTCCCAAATTCTATTAGGGCGAAGGTGTCCGCACTGCGGTATACCTCATTAACCGCCTCTCGTCTAGTACTCTACAATGTCTCCCCTATCTCTCCCTTCTACACAAAATGTGTCGTTCACACCTATCATGTCACGTTCCCTCAAATGCATTTTTGTGGTATGCTGACTACGAAGGGGTATCACTATTACCACCCTTCCTCTCGACATTTTTTTTGTACCATGAATGTTACTTTTCAAGAAGGGAAACAATTTTTTGGCTCTTGTCAGAGGGAAAATATTGCTGATGTTGACGCCTCCACTATTCCTCTTCCCATTGTGGACACTACCACTATTCCTCTTCCCATCGTGCCCTCGTTATCTCTTATTTCTTCTACTACACCTCCTTGACACCTACTGCTGGGAGGCTCATTCCTCGTCTTTCTTAGGTATATCAACCACAGAACACTGGTATTGAGACGGTCCATGCCCTAGTAATTCCACCACAATAGATACAAAGTTCTGAACCAGGTCCTGACAAAGACCTCCATCCCTCTCATGCACCTTAAGAGTAAGCCGAGCTCCGTCAAATACCTTATTGCCAATTATATCTCCTATCACAATCTCACCTAGACACATAAAACCTTCATTTTTTTGTTCGTATTCCTAAAATTTGGCAGGTGGCGATAGATATACCGCAAAGGAGAAAGGCAATGGAGTAAGAAATGTCTACATTGGAGAAAAATCACACTTGAGAACTATCCCATCTCTCACCTGGGATAAAACCTGTTGGCTCTAAATGGCTGTTATCTATACTCAAACTACGAGCGTTAACTATCATGAAATATTTGCGTCCGTTGCCAAGTTGGATTCCAACCGCATTGTTTTATCATGCATTGCATGCATGGGATGAGACCTACAACAACTTGACGTAAAGTATGCCTTTTTACATGACGATCTTGAAGAGGAGGTATACATGAAATTTTCGACGGGCTTCTTAAGGATACAGTCAAAAAGGAAAGTATGTCAACTCATGAAATCTCTTTATGGTTTGAAATAGTCCCCCGAAGCTTGGGTTGGAAAGTTTACAAAAGTCATGACTCTATTGGGGTACAAACTGAGTCACTCTAGTCATATTCTTTTTGTTAAGAAGAAAGCAGAGAAGGTGGCTATTCTCATCATCTATGTTGACAATATATTATCACGGGAAATGATTTGGAAGAAATCACGTGGCTTAATTGCTCAAAGCACGCCTATGCAAGGAGTTCAAAGTCAAGGATTTAGGAAAATTGAAATACTTCTTCAGAATTGAAGTTGTGCAGTCACATTACAGAATCTTCATCTCTCAGAGAAAATATGTCTTAGATATCTTAGAAGAAACATGAGTGTTTGATTGTGCACCAGCAGATACCATCATAGAAACAAATTGTAAAATCGATGAAGGCATGAATGGTGAGAGTGAATTCTGCTAGTTATCAAAGATTGGTGGGAAGACTTTTCTACCTCACACACACTCGTCTTGATATTACCTATGTAGTTGAGATCTTGAGCAAATACATACATTCTTCTAGATTGAGACATCAGAAAGCTGCTATACATGTACACTATGATATCTGAAGAAGTGTCCCGGACGAGGAATCCTATTCTCCCGGAATAAGCACGTGAATGTTGAAGTATACACAAATGCTTATTTGGCTTGAAGCCAAGATGACCGAAAATCCACCACCGGATATTACTCCTTTGTTGGGGGTGAAACCTGTGACTTAGAGAACTAAGAAACATAATGTTGTAGCAAGGTCCAATGCAGAAGTTGAATGTCGAGCAATGTCACAAGGGATATGCGAGGGACTATAAATTTGGTCGGTAATGCCGGATCTAAAGGTACAAGATGAAAAACCCATATATTCATATTGCGTTAATAAAGCGACTATCAACCTTGCTTATAATCTCATTCAACATGATCAAACAAAGCTATGTTGAAATTGATAGACATTTCATTAAGAATCACCTAGAGAAGACAACATCTGCACACCATCTGTTCAATCTCAAGATCAATTGACAGACATCTTTACCAAAAATTTTAGCTGTGACACATTCACTGATAATATCTTCAAGTTGGGAATGATAAACATGTACTCTCATCTTGAGGGGGAGATTTGAATTATAAGTTGTATTATAGCCCATTGTACAGGCTCACTATAAAGGCCTATGTTTTTTTAGTCCCACTAATATTGTTTTGGGTTCTCCTCCCTTTGTGTATATATAGAGGTATCATGTAATATTTATATTTTAAATTGTAAATAATGTTTATTCCATTTCTTAACTGTCTGAAGGATGTTTCTGTAATTGGATAAGCTATATTTTTTTTATTTGAACGTTTCGTCATGATATGCAAAGCATTTCTCTAGTTTATTCTTTTAGCTTGGTAAATTGACACTGCAATTCAAAAAAAAAAGAGAAAAGAAAACATTTCTGTTTATTAAGGTATCATTACTTTTGTTTTGAATGTATTTATTATTCATACTTACCGAAATGGTAATTGTGTATTCAGCAAAAGTATTCTAATTAACAAATTATAAATATTCAGCAAAATTGTGTGGCAAAAATTCTCTGGGGCTTAACGTGCATTTTTGTACATTTGTTTTTGCACAGGCCTGTCTGTAATATATATACAGCTATCTTTAAATTTTGCTCCTTTAGCCCAAAGATTTTTTCCTTGGATCCTGATAAAAAAGGAGCTTCTTATATATGTTATTTACTTCCTGATTGTCTTAGTGGTATGCTTGTATATTGAGATATGCTGTATTTCTAGATTTGCAATTTTTTACCGTATATTTGAGAAATTATCTCTGGAGTTATAGGGTGCACATCCATTTACACAAGGAGTCATTTGTGTAATGAGTTAATCTTACATGCACTACCATTGTGGCCAAATGGTAGCAATAACCCGTCTTTGCCACAACTAGGGTATTTAAGCACAATCATCCCTAGGCCTTACACACGTCTAGTCCGAGCCCATACTATCTATCAATTCTCCGCCCGATTGGAGGTATCCTCAAAATAACCTAGGTATATCCAAGAGTCAATGTCCTAAACCTCCAGATCCAACAAGCTAGTCGACCCACCACATCATACGCATGCATTATCACACACACTACTTAGGGGAAAAGAGCACCCTACTATGCAGCACAAGTAGGGGAAGAGATAAATCTACTAATCATATCAATCATAATCATATCCCTTTACCTCCTATAGAAATATTTGGCATGACAACATATATCTTAGCTGACACCCACCAATTCATTTGTGTAATGAGTTACAGATCAAGTGTGATCATTGATATCTTTTTAAATCCACAAAAACCTCTTTCGCTGGAAGTTATCCTGTAGATATGACATTCCTATGCATGTTTGGAAAGTGCATCGTGGCATTGGATGAAATATAAGCCACTCTTTCTTGAAATATTGATGAATAAGTTTTACTCTTATAGGAATACTTTTTGTACATTGTGCTAAATTCTGAATCCCTTTATCATTCAAACTTAAGGCTGTCCGTGTAGGATGATTGTGCCTGCTGGTACAGTTTGCATGAGAATTATTTAGTGCCTTCAAATGTTATGCACTCAACCATTAATAAATTTTATATTAGTTTCCTAAAGCAGGAAGTTACATGTGCCACCTTAATCAACTTCAATTTTGAACTTGATATCCATCCAATTTTGGCTTTTAAAATATGTTTTTGGTGAAAATCTAACGCTAGGAAAAGTGTGAAGTCCCATGCATTCTTCAAATATAAAATACTCCACTCACCATCAGATTTGTTTCAGGCTGGATATGGTGCTTACAATTATGCGAGTTATGGCCAGACCCCGATTCCTTCATCAGTGCCTCAGAGTACTCATGGCACTTACGCTTCCAGTTATCCAGCCCAGGTAACAGTTTTGTTTCCATTTTGCAATTATAATGTGTAATTTATTGAACAACTTATTTTGTACATCTCATATAGCTGAAATTATCTTTATATCTCAAGTTTATGAAATATTGTTCTCGAAACTAGTGTTGCAAATGAAATAAATCAAGCTAAGCATTTTGTGTGTGAGCTCCTTGCACTGTTTTCTTTTCGAATTCGAGCTTGTTGTCACGAACCTGCCCCTTGACCAAGTCACATGCAACATGAGCTACTCTTGTCACCCTTCACGGTGAGTTAAGTCAGTCTCACACCAAGAGAACTTGTAGTTGAAGATGAGAAAGAGAGCACAAGTGCACTAGATCAAGAGAGTTCAAGAGAATTTGAAAGCTTTATTCCAACTTTGGTGGTTACAAATGAAGGAGTCTCCCCTTTATATAGTCCTCGTGGAGGTTTCCCTTCAAATAAAGGAATAATCTAGATCTCTATCTTTCTAGAGTATTCTACTATTTTTATTATTTACAATAATCTCTTCTCTTGAATCTTCTTTATGAAACATCCAAGAAATTTCTAGTTCTTCCATGACTCTTTTATGGATTTTCTAATACTTCTTGGGCCTTCTTATACTTATTGTGATTTTTTTATTAGGCTTTTAAATATGTTGTTGAGCTGAAGTTGGCCTTTTAATCTCAACCTGTAACATTCTACTCTACTTGTCCTGGATGTGTCCTGGTCGCCTCATATTACTGGATGAAGTCTTTGTATTGCCGCAAATCTTCAAGTGTCTCCTATGCCGCTTCAAACTCTTGCAATCCCTTGCGTTGGATTAAGAATTGTGTACTTGATGTCACACCACGTTGTCGTACAATCCTTCTTGAGAGCACTTCATCCACTTCTTTCTCAAAATATTGTCTTCATGATAAGGCTTCAACACGCGTACATGGAAGAATGGATGTATTTCAAAGAGCTAGCCAGCTAGGTAGGTTAAGGCGATATGACATCTTACCCACCTTAACAACCACCTCAAATGGCTCCTCATATGCCCTATCAATCTCTTATGCACGTTGCACAATGCTTTGAATTGCTCAGATAGGAGTTTCACCATCACTTATCTCTCAAGCCATACTCATGAGGTCTCCTCTTTGCATCTGCCGATTTCTTCATGCGCCTTCATGTCTTTCTAAACGAGTCTTAGCCAAGTCATTTTGTTCTTCCTAGGACTTAGCCATTCAGATGGCTCCTGGGCTTTTACATCTCCTTTGTTTGCGGTCAAAGCCTGTGGTGTGAGTGGTTGACGCACTGTTACCAACTTGAAGGGACTCCTCATAGACTCACTCAGTTGCAAGTTGTAGGAGAATTGTGCCATATACAAGATCTTCACCTAATCTCATTGGTTGACACTCACAAACTGTTGCATATAGCTCTCCTGTAGACCGTTTTCCCTCTTCGTTGGTCCATCCGATTATGGGCGGAAAATGGTGGAAAAGTTCAACTGTGAACTCAACATCTTGAACAAATTCGTCTATAATTTCCAGTAAAGTGAGGATCTTGATCGCTCACTATGTTTTGGGGTAGCCCACAATAGTTGACTACATGCTTGAAAAATCCTTGCGTAATTTTCTCAAAAGTGCAGTCTTTCATGCATGGAATGAACATCATAGACTTGAAAAACCGACCGACGACCACTATAATATATCTGGAGCCTTTAGATTTCGGGAGAGCATTTATGAAATCAACGCCATTGTGCCCCCATGGATGATCTGGGACTGGTAATGGCTCCATTAACCCTGCAGGTTGATGGTTCTCCACTTTGTTGACACACGAGACAAGTCTTCACATAGAGGTCCACAATATCTTTTATTCTTGGCCAAATGTACATGATCTCCAATAACGACATTACCATTTTCTGGCTGGGATGGCTTGGCCCCTTTGATGTCATGTCATTCTTTAATCGAATTCCTTATTACGTTTCCCTACTTCGGGATGTAGAGTCTCATTCCTTTGTTGTAGTGAAAGCTATCCTCTATCTAAAATTGTTTGGTCCTCTCTCAACAATTTTTTCCAGCTCTATCACTAAGGTATCTTGTCTAAATCCTTACCTGATTCGGTCTAGCCACTCCCATTTTCCTATAGTTTTATGCCTCTATATCAGCTTTCGGCTTCATATGTTAACAACTACATTCACTTTACCGGGCTTGTACTCCATGGTGTATTCAAACTCGACAAGAAAACCTTGCCACCTTGCTTGTTTGGAAGATAATTTTTGCATCTGAAATTAACTTGTTGCCACGTTGTTAGTCTTGACCAAAAACTTTGCACCCAACAAAGTATGTCTCCATACTCGCAGGCAGTGAATGATGGTTGTCATTTTCTTGCATTGTATATCACTGCTTCGTCTCATTAAGCTTGCAACTCTCAAAGACTATGTGATGGTCTTTCTGCATCATCACCCCTCAAATGGCAAGGTTTGAGGCGTCTGGCTGCATTCAAACTCCTTGTCGAAATATGGTAATGATAATACTGGCTCAGTGCTCGCCGCCATCTTTAGGTGTCCAAAGGCACGTTGGCACCTATGAAGCACTGATACTTCCTTTTAAGAAGTGTACCTGTACCTAGTACATTTCCAGTACCGCTACGCACCCAATACTCGGTGGATACACCTGCTATTCTGTGGGCACGCTTGGACTTGGCAGATCGTTCTGCATATTTTGATAGGAGTCTGCTTTTCTAAAGTAAACAAAAGTTGGCTCCATGTCTTTTAGAAAAGAAACGAATGTGACCCATAAAAGCATCTAGTGATTTTTTTTATAGTAAGAAAATGTGCATCAAATTTAAGTTTCTATTTTGACGTTGGAATTATGGAAAATTTGACTTAAATTTGATTGTTTATTTATTATGTATTTGAGGATTAAATATTTTATATTGTTGTGTTTGTGCTTGTTCAATATGAATTTTCTTACGTTGTATATTATCTTTTTAAATAATGATGGCATATATAAACATGTATATATAAATCCTTTTTATTTACGTTATACTCAGGACATACCTGTATCCTCTTTTTTTTTTAAATTTTATCGTACCACTATACTAGATACATATTGTACTCGATAAAAAATTGCCCGTATCAATGCTACATAGGTTTGCACCCTTCTTGAGTAGACCTGAATAAACCGCCGACAGTAGTTCACAAGCCCAAGGAATGATCTTAGCTTAGTTACCTTGTTGGCAGTTCTCATTCCATGATTTCTTGAACCTTTGCCTCATCCATCTTCAACATGTCGTGTTCAATGACATGTCCAAGAAAGTGCACCTCCTCCATGCCGCATGAACACTTTGACTTCTTCACGTGCATCTCGTTTTTCCGCAAGACTTGAAAGACAGTGCAAAGGTGTTGACATGCTCCTCCACGGTATTGTTGTAGATGGTGTGCACCACGAACTGGTCTAGATATGGATGAAATATCCAATTCATCAAAGTGGAAAATGTTGCCGGTGCATTGGTCTTGCCAAATGGCATAATCAATCACTTGTAAGATCCATACTTGGTAATACCCGTCGTCTTTGACTCATCTCCTTTAACAATATGGATTTTGTTGTAGTCGTTTTTTGCAAATCCATTTTAGTGTAGAATTTGGCTCTCATTATGTCAAATCTGTATGATTTCAAAGGAATTTGACATTTATTCTTCAATATTACCCTATTTTCTGCGCGGTAATCAACACATTCTAAACGATTCATCTTGCTTACAAAAAGCATTGGCGCCCATATGTTACTTTTGATGGCCGAATCCTTCTCTTGTCTAGCAGTTACTTTCGAAGTTCCTCCAACCCTGATGAAGCCATCCCATAAGGTGCCATAGCAGGTGGTTTTGCTCCATGTTTGGTAGCTCTGCAGGCATGATGTCCTGATTTTCCTCCAAAACTTTAACAATTAGTAGTACATCCTCTACGAGATTATCTTCTTTTAAGGTGGTCAGGTAAGTCAACTCGCCCTTCTTGATTTTGTTGGCTATCTGCATTGCAGATAACTGCTTTGTTCTTGTCTTTCTCACAGCTGGCGGCCCTCCTGTTGTTGGTATCTTACAAGGAGACCCTTTCTCCGTAACGCACATGGATCTACAAAAAAGTATTGTAATTTCACTCATCTTGTTGAAGAAATTCATTCCCAGTAGAACTTTGAGGTCATCCATTAGTGCAATCAAGAATTCCCCTTCCAAGTTCCAATTGCCCAACTGTAGCTCTACTCCGCATTCAACTCCTTGCTGTGGTCTTGCCTTCCCATTCACCGACTTCAACCATCCTTCACCCTCACAACATGTAGGCCAAGTCTCAGCCTCCTCCTTGGCCAAGTCTCTTAGTTGTGTCGCTCCCATGTCTAGCAAAACCTTGGTGGCCTTTCCATTTTCTATTTCCTCCACATAGACCAACACCTTGCTTGATGCAGCTATTGATGGTCTAACATTCAAAGTATTTTGTAGTTGTAAGGAACTAATTTGAGTTGTACCTTCTTCCTGTGTCACGACTTCATTACTCTTCATTATTGATGAAAGAGTTCCCATCTTTAGACAACTACTCATCACATGTGGTCCTTCGCATAAGAAACTTCCCTATTTTGGTATGAAGGCCTTCTTATCTCCTTATACTCCGCTCATCTGTCATTGCTTTTGAAAGAAATCTTCTTGAAATCCTACTTCTATCCCCACTTTTACCTTCTCCCCCTTTTCCTTCTTTGACTTTTTTGCATCTTTGTGTCGCTGGCACTCTGAGGGATTCCGCAGTGGAAATAACTTCATCCAAAGTCTTGACATCTCGTCATTGTAATTCTTGCTTCGCCCAATGTTGAAGACCTTATATGAAGAAGAATAGAGGTTCTTCATCTGTCATGTTAGGTTTGTAACTAAGGTAGTGAACTCCTTGACGTAGTTCGCAATGCATCCTTTGTGCTTCAACTTCTTTAATTTCTTCTTGGTTTCATAAACGACATTGTCTAAATAGAAACGCCGTTTAAGTTCTTGCTTGAACGTTTCCCTTTGTATCAATTTGATACAAGCCTTTCTTAATTTCTCCTTGCTTCCTTCGCCACCAAAATGATGCAATGTCAGTTAAATAATCAGATGTTTTCCGTACCTTAATCGCTTCATCTACTAAATTACATCTTTCAAATTACTGCTCCATTTGTCATGAGAAGTTTTCCACTTCTCTGTCGTCTTGCCCATAAAAGCTCTAGGCTTAGGAATGTCGATTCTTGGGGTTAGCCACCGTCATGTTGATCCATCCGTTGGCCACGGCTTGCTTGCGTAAAGTCACTTCTTCCTTCATTTCTTCAAAGCCAATACACATTGCTTGAATGACATCCTCCATCTTAGCAAGGCGCTCCTTCAATATTGGGTGTGCAACACTGTGCATCAAGACAAGCCTGAACCGTCTCTTTGATGACTTCAAATTCTTTAAGAACATGACTTTTTAGAGTTTTGAGGTTCCTTCCATCTTTACAACTCGATCGGCTAGCTCATCACTGCAAGACCCTAGTGACTTCATAAAAATACAGAAGACATTAATTGCTAAATCATTATTTTTTCATCATCTATCCAGTTCACGTGTTTAAGATTTGTTGTTTGCTTGTAATAGAATCAACAACAACAACACTCAAGCCTTTATCCCACTATAGTGGGGTCGGCTATATGGATCTTTTGTCGTCACTGTGCCCTATCTTTAGTCATAATTTCACTAATGCCTATGTACATCATGTCTTTTCTTATAGTTTCATTCCAAGTCTTTATTGGTCTACCCCTCCCCTGTTTAACATGCCTAGTGACTAAACTCTCAAATGCCTAACAAGTGCCTCTAATGGTCTCCTTTGTACTTGTCCGAACCATCTTAGTCGAGCTTCTCTCATCTTCTCTGCTAGTAATAAAATCATTTGGATTAATTTGTTTATTATAATTGTATAATATATATGCACAAATTAGTTGGAAAATACTTCATGTTTTGCATCTTTTATAGCGTAGGGAAAAATAAACTTTATTTAAAATATAGAAATATAATACCCAGATTCCACATGTTAGCCTCCCAAATGTTTGAAGAATACTTATTTTCATACCTCATTATATATATATATATACACACACGCACACACACGAATGATTACAAAAACCTCCCCTGGATGTTATAAAACATAATATTTACCTCCCCTGAATTTCATATTCCATAACATCCATGCACAAAATACACCCCCCCCCCCCCCTCGAAGGGGTTATTTTTGTGCATGAATGAACTTCAGGGGAGTTAAATGTTATGTTTTGTAACATTGAGGGGAGGTTTTTGTAATTTCAATAATAAGAGGGGTGCAATCTGTAATTTGGCCCCTATATATATATAAGAATGAGTTTTCATTAATCTATTGTTCCTATCATTCAATTTTACTGAGTAATATGAATCTTCTATTATAAATTTTAAAACCAAATACGTAATCTGCCAATATTCATTTAATACATGTTGCAATATTGCATTTAGATTTGGGCAATTGCATATAGGATTATGTGGCCCCTCTCTTATTTTTCAATGTCCGTGAAATGTGTGCAGGCATATACACAGCAAACCTTTGCACAACCAGCTACAGCAGCAATTTCATCTGCCGCGGGATTTCCACAGCAGCCATCAGCTGCTGTGCAGCCATACTATGCTGCCAGTTATTACTAATTCCCCCACCAAAGTTTTTGTGAGCCTTATACTAGGTGAGATTTATTTTCCCGTAAAACAGCTTCTTATTGTTTTCTATATACTCTCTATCCTTTTATGTTTCACTTTACCAACGAATCTGCATATATTTAGTTTAGATTTATGTAGTATATTAGGCCGGTCATGTGCGCATTAATAAATAATTAATGTTTGTGTTCGGTCCGTTAAGTTTTGATCAGTTTTATCTACTTTTTCTGTTTTTTATTTCTGTTCTAAGCTCCATCAGTTCTCATTCTACATGGTTGGTGTTCTAATCGCTCCTAAGGTTTATGTGATGTTATTGTTCTGATCTCAAATGAATGCTCTCAAATGACCTAAAATATCAATCGATGCTCAAATCAATAAGTGTAAAATTTTATTTTTCTAACTAAGAACAGCATAGAAAAAAGAAGAAGGCTAACCCCTTTTTAACATATTGATAGCAAGCATAATACAAAAGTTTAAATCATTGTTGCCGCTAAAGTTGTTTATTGTTGTGCTCTCCCAGTGCTTAATGACATGAATGTACTTTCACAGAGGTGCACAGAGCCTAGCGAGCAGGGTTTAACGAAGATCCTGACAGTTTTGAGGCAGTAGAGCTGTTGGATAGAAATCTGTTTATTTGCATGGAAGATCCGTAGTTTATTCGGCAGATTCTACCCCATTAATATTCGACTGTCAGGCAAGCATTACTGTAGGGGAGGGGGGCCTTCATCATAGTCTTCTTCTTCTTCTTAGCATTGGATACTTCTCTTGTCAAGTTTAGAAATAGCTTTCAATTGCTAATGGCATTGAGTGGATTTTGATATAATGCAGAAATTTGTATGTTGCTTAGTTGAGTTGAGCCGGTTTCTATCCCTTTTAAATGTTTCCATTTTCACTGTGGAGTGCAGCAATGATCTGATTAATTGTATGTTTCTAGATTTTGTAAATTAATCAGTGCGTTTAATCATCAACTTTCTCTAACCATATATATATACATATATATATACATACATACACGAGTGACAGTGCACGGCCCCCTGTGCCCCGCGCGACAGTACCCGGCTCGTGGAGGCGGGCTTCGCCTGCCCCGGGCGTGTTGTTGTTAGGCGGCCTTCGGCCGCATCCAGACTTCTATAATGCGAGTCTCGTTTTTTTATGATTTTGAGCCCGATTTGTATCTTATTTGAAAAAGTGATTGAACATGAAAGTTATAGATCTAATCTAGAAGAATAACTTTCATGTTGATCACTCTTTGATTTGAAGCCGTTTAGGGTCCTGATTTAGGCCTTAAAAAGGTCACGGCTAAACGGCTTCAAATCAAAAAGTGATCAACATGAAAGTTTTTCGTCTCGATGAGATCTACAATTTTCATGTTGATCACTTTTTCAAATAAAATAGAAATCGTAAAAAATATGCCTCAAATTATAAAAATCACCGCCTATTTTTGGTTGTAGTTTTAAATATATTAAGCAACCGTGATGATTATTTATTGAAGTGTTGCTGTTATCGGGCTTGTAGCTGGTTTGTTTTGCGCTGATTTTGGGTTGGTAGCAGGGGAGTGTTAGCTAACCCAGAGTTTGAAATATTTTATGCCTTATAAAGAGACAAAAACGTAATTTTACATAGGTTTATGACACCCTAGTAGGTTTAGGAGACCTAAAAAAATGTGAAGAGAAGGTGTTCTTTGATTGAGCTCGATCGAACGACAACAGAATTATGAATCCGTGATTAGATGACTATTTTAATTTTGAAGCCATGAGTTTATATTTTCTTTATAGTAGTTAAGATATATCTCTACCATATATAAAGAAATACTATGGCCTGCTAATAGCATGAGTTCGAAATTCCAACAAATAATATAGGCTATCAGATCTGGCTCAGTAATTCAACCACCGTCGGATTTAAACCTTTTAATTTGCACTCTCTCTCTCCAAATTTTCGTAGGTCTCCTAAACCTAGAGTAGTAAGGTGCCCTAAACCTATATTTTTGTAGGACTCCTACCCTACAATGAGAAATTATCATTTTACCCTTCTGATTTTGAAAAAATTTGACCTGGTGAAACCCGGTCTATATATAAAATATGCACTCTAGGTCTACATATATCACAAGAAGGCCTAAATACAGACCCGGCCGCTCTACATAGCTCGCCCCATTTCAATTTTTAAATAAGCACTCATATCCTGCTACTTAAACACGAAAATTATTTCTATTCTCACGATGTGGGACTAAAGGCTTAGCTTTTCAGTTTTGCGCTTGCAGTTATTCGCAGACCAACATTTTTTTTTGCAGTTTTCTTGATTTTTGAGCCCTAAATATATCTTATTTGAATAAGTGATAAACATCAAAGTTGTAGATCTCATCGAGATCTACAACTTTCATGTTGATCACTTTTTAATTTCAAGTCGTTTAGATCCTCGATTTGGGCCCCGAAAAAAGTCGACGGTACTTTTTTCGGGGCCCAAATCGCGCCCCTAAACGGCTTCAAATCGAAAGTTGATCAACATGAAAGTTGTATATCTCGATGAGATCTACAACTTTCATGTTGATAACTTTTTCAAATAAGATATATTTGAGCCTCAAAACTCAAAAATAGTATTCGCGCTATAAATTTCTTATTTAGCTCGAGTGTATTGTTGCGCGGGGTAGTAGGGGCGGAGCCCGTGTCGGGCACTCGTATATATATATATATTTATATATATCGGGTGCTGTTATATGTAGATCATTTTTAGCTGTGCAGTCCAATGATAAATGAAGGTCAAACTAAAAAAATCATAGGAAGTTGTGAATCTGTAAAGGCTTGGTCTGCACATAATCATTATGCAAATGTGCGGTCTGCACATAGCTGAAGTCGGCCTGCATACATTCATATATCGTCCCGAATCTCCCTCATATTTGTTAAAATTAAAAAAAAAACTCTCATGTTGGTGCGGCTTTTTTGCTGGGATGAGTTTGGACAGAAACTTCATGGTCATAAATTGTGTTTGGCATGAGATTGGTTATGACAGTCATCAATGATTTTATTTTTTAATTTTGAACATTGAGGTGAATAGAGTTTCTTAGGCGAAGCGCTTTACCACCGTGTTTGCGACCGTCACAGCCGTGCCAAATGGACCCCTTAATCACCAGCTTCGTGAGCATTTCAATAGTGTCATTTTAACCGCCTATATTAACTTCTATTCGACTCCATTGTTAATCGAATGAATGACGGTGAACTCGTCTACGTGTTTGTGCATTGAAGGAAAAATATAATTATTGCAAAGTAAATAGCACTATGATTGTTCCATAAAAGAGTGATAGCATCATTCCTAATAATGAGCAAATGTAAAACCTCTTCATTGAGTATGGCTCCTTGTTCCCCTTTATCACACCACTGAATTTTCCCTTAGTCCCTCTATGGGCAAAGTTCCTAAGCCTACCAAAGCTTGGCAAAGCTCTGGCCGGGATATACGGGATTTTTGTTTGCACCATTAATGATCTTTTTGGCACGGCGGCGGCGGATGTGAACATAGTTGTTATGAACCATCGTTGGTGACGTCCGATCTCATCTAAGGAAATTCATTCACTTTATGTTCAAAATTTGTTCTTTCTTGGCGGCTGTATCACATACTTTTTTTGATAGTGGCGTTTTTGTCCAAGCTCACCGGAGCAAATACAACACGCCAAACATACACTAAAAATGGGTGAGCCAATTTTAATGATAAACTCCATGGAGAATGCTGGCCGTCCGCATCAAATCCGAGATGCCAAAGGAGGACCTTAGGCTTGATAACGGTAACTTTGATTTCATCCGAAAGAGCCGAAACAATAATGTTCGGAAACTTAAAGAGTTAAATAAATGAAGCTGAAACTACTAATGCTCGGTTTGATGCGGCGGTGCCGGTCATGGATGCGGTGGTGCCGGTCATGGATGCGGTGGTTATCAATAATTGTTCGACCTCATCTAAGGAATTTCAATCACTTTTATGTTCGAATTTATTTTTCATTTTGACGGTGGTCATATTCGTTGTTATGCCAAACATACATTCTATGACAGTGACATTTTTGTCCAAACTTGCCTGAGCGAAAAAATCGCGTCAAACAGTACAATTATTAGGTTTTGGCTTTGAGTCAAACTCAATTCTTGTGTTCGTTTACAGGATGGTTTTTAGGCACAAGAGTTGAAAACTATCAATTTTTCTGTTCGGCTGTAACACAGGTTCTTGCGATATTTTTAATCAGGAATAATTAACGTCTTTAAATAGAGAAAAATATTTAAATTGACTTAAATAGTAATCATTATCAAATAATGCTGATAAAATATTAATCATTACTTTAAAAGAGGAAAAATAGGATTTTCTCTTAAATAGACCAAAATAAAAAGGTTTTCACGGACTATTTTCTTAATAGATCCAACCCAATAAATTTAGGAGGAAAAGGGGGGTTGCCGAGTGGAGCATTATTACATCCTGATTTTCTATCGACCTTAAAATAAAAAATGTTCCTTTGTTTATTTGTCTTATCGCGGGGTTTTCCTCCGAGGTGATAATCGGAGCCTCAGAACCATCGCGGCGGAGGAAAAGACCGCGACCTTCCTGCCGATTCTCTGCCAATCGTTTTGACGGTGAGTAAAATTTCAGCTCAATTCAATCCATTCTCCTTATTTTCGACTGTTTTCTCCATATTTGGCCGATCAATTGATCGTTTTTCATGTGTGTTGTCATTGTTTTGCGGATTCGCAGTTACTTGTTGATTTTTTTGGTTGTGCGATTGATTAATTCCTCACCATGGCGATTGCCGGGCACAAATCTTAACTTCCCTTTTTGTTTAAGATGGATGGGAACAAAGACGAGGCGGTGAAATGCGTGATGATTGGGAAGGAGGCTCTAGATTCAGGTAACGCCGCTCGAGCTCTCAAGTTCTTTACCAAGGCGCAGCGTCTATACCCCAGCCTCGCGATTGATGATCTCCTCTCTTCATCCCGGGGAGGTGAAGTTCGCAATTCCGATGATGCCGCGTATGCCTCGCCGCGGCCGTCCGATGCTGCTGGGAACAAACCTGAGAAAGCTGGAGAGCCCTTAAGGGCAAGGGTTAGGTCATCGGTGGCTTCAGAAAACGCTTTAGCGAAAGCATATACGGAGGAGCAGATCACCGTTGTTAGGCAGATCAAAAAGAAGAAGGATTACTATGAGATTTTGGAGCTGGGACGGAGCTGCTCTGTGGAAGATGTACGCAAGGCATACCGGAAACTTTCTTTGAAAGTCCACCCCGATAAGAATAACGCCCCTGGTGCCGAGGAAGCGTTCAAGGCGGTGTCCAAATCCTTCCAGTGTCTCAGCAACGAAGACAGCAGGAGACGGTATGATATTTCTGGATCTGATGATCCTGTTCCTCCGCGGCGCCACCAGAGGGCTCATGCACATGGGTTTAATGGCTTCTACGATGGTGACGTTGACCCTGATGAGATCTTTAGGAACTTCTTCGGTGGAATGCATCCGGCGGCCAATTCTTTTGGCAGCTTTCAGTTCCGAACAGGTGGTGGAAATGGTGGTCAGGGGATGCAGGGCTCTGGTAGTTCTAACATGGGTGTTCTCATTCAAGTTCTTCCCATCATCATCCTGCTTCTTCTCATTTTCCTCCCCTCCTACGATCCGCCATATACATTCAGCCGTTCCTACCAGTATGACCGCAAGGTTTTGACATCAAGGGGCGCACCTTTCTATGTGAAATCAGCAAAGTTTGAAGAAGATTTCCCCTATAGAAGTTCTGAAAGGGTTGCATTAGAGATGCGCATTGAGAGGGAGTATGCTGGCCTGCTGGCACAGAATTGTAGACTGGAGTTGCAGCGGCAGCAATGGGGTTTCCAGCACCAAAAACCACTGCGACATGCTTCAGAAGTTCCGGGAAGGAGACGCAGCTTGATGCCATCACTGAGGTTCGTTCTTCTTGCAATCTGTTTCTCTTCTCTGTTACATCTTTCTCTGCGATTTAGTTTGTATTTTATACCTGTTTCAGACATTTATGTGCAAAAGTAGATAGTCTGAATTATGGGATTCTTTCTCTTCATAGCCATTATTGTGGATTTTCTTTCTATGGATTCGTCTTATTTACTCTTTAACATTGCTTTGGATGATGAGGCATTGTTGCACTAACATACATTCACATTGTATTTAGCTTAAATATGATCTTATACTAAGCCAGTTGACAACAATTATGCAGTCTCATAATCTTCATCGCTACCACTTTGCTTCACTGTTACCCTTGGTCTTTGACTATGTTTCCTATGTGTTTCAAAGTTTGTGACGATAGTTGTTTTTACTTTTTTTTTAGTTCCACTTAGTTGGGAGATTTGTAGTGATTAATTCATTCGGTGAGGAAGTTGTACAATAAAGTTGGACTCATATGCCAGTTGCTTTTATGCTCTTTGATACATTGACTAGGGTTGGCAAAATTGTTACGGAAACGTGAGTAGAACAATCAAACAAAATAAAAAATCATAACACAAAAGACACAAATTCACGTGGTTCACCCCAAGATGGGCTACGTCCATGTGCGCATCAGTCTATTTTTCATTAGATCAAGAACAGAGACGGTTATAGGGAAGTGGGCGGATTTCAGATTTCTAATGGTACAAACCCTAGAACGACAATGAGTTTATATAACACCGTACAATTACAAAATAC
The DNA here is from genome assembly GCA_033032865.1 of Dactylorhiza incarnata. NCBI lineage: Eukaryota > Viridiplantae > Streptophyta > Magnoliopsida > Asparagales > Orchidaceae > Dactylorhiza > Dactylorhiza incarnata. Next base: position 49,323 of record JAWHQI010001983.1, read on the forward strand.
CCCTGATAACTGTTGAGAGTTGAAGTGAGAAGAGGGGGAGGTGAGGAGAGGTCCTGGGCGAGTGGGATCCTTGTCCTGGGCGAGTGGAGTTGTTGAAGGTAGGCGAGTGGAGCTTGTTGGAGGGGGGCGAGTGGAGTTGTTGATTGGTTGCCGAGTGAGGTCAGCTGCATATGTGCTGCCTTGTTGAGATTGCCGAGTGGGATGTGCTTGGCGAGTGGAGAAGGGGGGGTTGCCGAGTGGAGCATTGCCAGACGAGTGGAGCATTGGTTGTGCGAGTGCTCTTGTGCCGAGTTTGGAAGGGGGCTGCCATGTTGTTGGGCTGCCGAGTGGAGTGATTGGCGAGTGCACTTGAAGGGCTGCCGAGTGGGTGAGTGCCGAGTGGAAAATGGGGGGGGGGGGGGGGGGGGGGGGGGGGGGGGGGGGGGGGGGGGGGGGGGGGGGGGGGGGGGGGGGGGGGGGGGGGGGGGGGGGGGGGGGGGGGGGGGGGGGGGGGGGGGGGGGGGGGG
>JAWHQI010001984.1:0-49792 GCA_033032865.1 Dactylorhiza incarnata
AGCTAGGAGCTAGGAGCTAGGAGCTAGGAGCTAGGAGCTAGGAGCTAGGAGCTAGGAGCATGGAGCATGGAGCATGGAGCATGGAGCATGGAGCATGGAGCTTGGAGCTTGGACATAGGACCTAGGACCTAGGAGCTAGGAGCTAGGAGCTAGGTGCTAGGAGCATGGAGCATGGAGCATGGAGCATGGAGCATGGAGCATGGAGCATGGAGCAAGGAGCAAGGTACAAGGTGCAAGGTGCAAGGTGCTAGGAGCTAGGAGCTAGGAGCTAGGAGCATGGAGAATGGAGCATGGAGCATGGAGCATGGAGCATGGAGCATGGAGCATGGTGCATGGAGCATGGAGCATGGAGCATGGAGCATGGACCTAGGAGCTAGAAGCATGGAGCATGGAGCATGGTGCATGGACCTAGGAGCTAGGAGCTAGGAGTTAGGTGCTATGAGCTAGGAGCTAGGAGCATGGAGCATGGACATAGGAGCTACGAGCTAGGAGCTAGGAGCTAGGAATATGGAGCATGGAGCATGGAGCATAGAGCATGGACCTAGGACCTAGGACCTAGGACCTAGGACCTAGGAGCTAAGAGCTAGGTGTTAGGAGCTAGGAGCTAGGAGCATGGAGCATGGAGCATGGAGCATGGAGCATGGAGCATGGAGCATGGAGCATGGAGCATGGAGCTTGGAGCATGGAGCATGGAGCATGGAGCATGGAGCAAGGTGCAAGGTGCAAGGTGCTAGGTGCTAGGAGCTAGGAGTATGGAGCATGGAGCATGGAGCATGGAGCATGGAGCATGGAGCATGGAGCATGGAGCATGGAGCATGAACTTAGGAGCATGGAGCATGAACTTAGGAGCTAGGAGCTAGGAGCTAGGAGCATGGAGCATGGAGCATGGAGCATGGAGCATGGAGCATGGAGCATGGAGCATGGAGCATGGAGCATGGAGCATGGAGCATGGAGCATGGAGCATGGAGCATGGAGCTAGGAGCTAGGAGCTAGAAGCATGGAGCATGGAGCATGGTGCATGGAGCATGGAGCATGGAGCATGGAGCATGGAGCATGGAGCATGGAGCATGAACTTAGGAGCATGGAGCATGAACTTAGGAGCTAGGAGCTAGGAGCTAGGAGCATGGAGCATGGAGCTAGGAGCATGGAGCATGGAGCATGGAGCATGGAGCATGGAGCATGGAGCATGGAGCATGGAGCTAGGAGCTAGGAGCTAGAAGCATGGAGCATGGAGCATGGTGCATGGAGCATGGAGCATGGAGCATGGAGCATGGAGCATGGAGCATGGAGCTTGGAGCATGGAGCATGGAGCATGGAGCATGGAGCAAGGTGCAAGGTGCAAGGTGCTAGGAGCTAGGAGCATGGAGCATGGAGCATGGAGTATGGAGCATGGAGCATGGAGCATGGAGCATGAACTTAGGAGCATGGAGCATGAACTTAGGAGCTAGGAGCTAGGAGCTAGGAGCATGGAGCATGGAGCTAGGAGCATGGAGCATGGAGCACGGAGCATGGAGCATGGAGCATGGAGCATGGAGCTAGGAGCTAGGAGCTAGAAGCATGGAGCATGGAGCATGGTGCATGGACCTAGGAGCTAGGAGTTAGGTGCTATGAGCTAGGAGCTAGGAGCATGGAGCATGGTGCATGGACATAGGAGCTACGAGCTAGGAGCTAGGAGCTAGGAATATGGAGCATGGAGCATGGAGCATAGAGCATGGACCTAGGACCTAGGACCTAGGACCTATTAGCTAAGAGCTAGGTGTTAGGAGCTAGGAGCTAGAAGCATGGAGCATGGAGCATGGAGCATGGAGCATGGAGCATGGAGCATGGAGCATGGAGCATGGAGCATGGAGCATGGAGCATGGAGCTTGGAGCATGGAGCATGGAGCATGGAGCATGGAGCAAGGTGCAAGGTGCAAGGTGCTAGGTGCTAGGAGCTAGGAGCTAGAAGCATGGAGCTTGGAGCATGGAGCATGGAGCATGGAGCATGAACTTAGGAGCATGGAGCATGAACTTAGGAGCTAGGAGCTAGGAGCTAGGAGCATGGAGCATGGAGCTAGGAGCATGGAGCATGGAGCATGGAGCATGGAGCATGGAGCATGGTGCAAGGAGCAAGGTGCAAGGTGCAAGGTGCAAGGTGCAAGGTGGAAGGTGCTAGGAGCTAGGAGCTAGGAGCTAGGAGCCCTAGCTAGGAGCATGTAGAATGGAGCATGTAGCATGGAGCATGGAGCATGGAGCATGGAGCATGGAGCATGGAGCATGGACCTAGGAGCTAGAAGCATGGAGCATGGAGCATGGTGCATGGACCTAGGATCTAGGAGCTAGGAGTTAGGTGCTATGAGCTAGGAACTAGGAGCATGGAGCATGGAGCATGGACATAGGAGCTACGAGCTAGGAGCTAGGAGCTAGGAGTATGGAGCATGGAGCATGGAGCATATAACATGGACCTAGGACCTAGGACCTAGGAGCTAAGAGCTAGGTGTTAGGAGCTAGGAGCTAGGAGCATGGAGCATGGAGCATGGAGCATGGAGCATGGAGCATGGAGCATGGAGCATGGAGCAAGGTGCAAGGTGCAAGGTGCAAGGTGCTAGGTGCTAGGAGCTAGGAGCATGGAGCATGGAGCATGGAGCATGGAGCGTGGACCTAGGAGCTAGGAGCATGGAGCGTGGAGCATGGAGCATGGAGCATGGAGCATGGAGCATGGAGCATAGACCTAGGAAGTAGGAGCTAGGAGCTAGGAGCATGGAGCATGGAGCATGGAGCATGGAGCATGGAGCATGGAGCACGGAGCACGGAGCACGGAGCATGGAGCACGGAGCACGGAGCACGGAGCACGGAGCACGGAGCACGGAGCACGGAGCATGGAGCATGGAGCATGGAGCAAGGAGCAAGGTGCTAGGTGCAAGGAACATGATGCTAGGAGCTAGGAGCTAGGTGCATGGAGCATGGACCTAGGACCTAGGACCTAGGAGTATGGAGCATGGAGCATGGAGCACGGAGCACGGAGCACGGAGCATGGAGCATGGACCTAGGAGCTAGGAGCTAGGAGCTAGGTGATAGGAGCCTGGAGCATGGAGCTAGGAGCTAGGAGCATATGGAGCATGGAGCAAGGAGCAAAGTGCAAGGAGCAAGGTGCAAGGTGTTAGGTGCTAGGAGCTAGGAGCTAGGAGATAAGAGCATGGAGCATGGAGCATGGAGCATGGAGCTTGGAGCATGGAGCATGGAGCTTGGAGCATGGACCCAGGAGCTAGGAGCCAGGAGCATGGAGCATGGAGCGTGGAGCATGGAGCATAGACCTAGGAGCTAAGAGCATGGAGCATGGAGCATGGAGCATGGAGCGTGGACCTAGGAGCTAGGAGCATGGAGCGTGGAGCATGGAGCATGGAGCATGGAGCATGGAGCATGGACCTAGGAGGTAGGGGCTAGGAGCTAGGAGCTAGGAGCATGGATCATGGAGCATGGAGCTTGGAGCTTGGACATAGGAGCTAGGAGCTAGGAGCTAGGTGCTAGGAGCTAGGAGCATGGAGCATGGAGCATGGAGCAAGGAGCAAGGTGCAAGGTGCAAGGTGCAAGGTGGAAGGTGCTAGGAGCTAGGAGCTAGGAGCTAGGAGCATGGAGAATGGAGCATGGAGCATGGAGCATGGAGCATGGAGCATGGAGCTTGGAGCATGGAGCATGGAGCATGGAGCATGGAGCAAGGTGCAAGGTGCAAGGTGCTAGGTGCTAGGAGCTAGGAGCATGGAGCATGGAGCATGGAGCATGGAGCATGGAGCATGGAGCATGAACTTAGGAGCATGGAGCATGAACTTAGGAGCTAGGAGCTAGGAGCTAGGAGCTAGGAGCATGGAGCATGGAGCTAGGAGCATGGAGCATGGAGCATGGAGCATGGAGCATGGAGCATGGAGCATGGAGCATGGAGCATGGAGCTAGGAGCTAGGAGCTAGGACCATGGAGCATGGAGCATGGAGCATGAGCTAGGAGCTTGGAGCAGGGAGCATGGAGCAGGGAGCATGGAGCATGGAGCATGGAGCATGGAACATGGAGCATGGAACATGGAGCATGGAACATGGAGCATGGAGCATGGAGCATGGAGCATGGAGCATGGAGCATGGAGCATGGAACATGGAGCACAGAGCATGGATCATGGAGCATGGAGCATGGAGCCTGGAGCATGGAGCATGGAGCATGGAGCAAGGAGCAAGGAGCAAGGTGCTAGGTGCAAGGAGCATGATGTTAGGAGCTAGGAGCTAGGAGCTAGGTGCATGGAGCATGGACCTAGGACCTAGGACCTAGGGGTATGGAGCATGGAGCATGGAGCATGGAGCACGGAGCACGGAGCACGGAGCATGGAGCATGGACCTAGGAGCTAGGAGCTAGGAGCTAGGACCTAGGTGATAGGAGCATGGAGCATGGAGCATGGAGCAAGGTGGAAGGTGCTACGTGCTAGGAGCTAGGAGCTAGGAGATAGGAGCATGGAGCATGGAGCCTGGAGCTTGGAGCATGGAGTATGGAGCATGGACCCAGGAGCTAGGAGCCAGGGGCCAGGAGCCAGGAGCATGGAGCCAGGAGCATGGAGCATGGAGCATGGTGTTGGAGTTGCCATTGTGATCTAGAAGTGGTCAAACATGTAATCTCACTGCCAACGCGATATGAGCCTGCAGGGTCGCACATAAGAGCATGTGGAGAAGTTGGAAGATTGACTGTGTTGGTAAAGGTTACCAATCACCATATAGAATGGGGAAGTCCAGCAAATGTTGCTGTCTGAATTCGTCGGATATGATTCGTCGGAATTCGTCGGGTTTACACGGATTGGATTCGTCGGATTCGTCGGGATTCGTCGGGTCATTCCGTGGAAACTCGACGAACTGTGACAGAGATCCTTCACTCGACAAAGTGTTGTCGTCTGTCTGGATTCGTCGGATTCGTCGGGATTCGTCGGGTCATTCCGTGGAAACTCGACGAACTGTGACAGAGATCCTTCACTCGACAAAGTGTTGTCGTCTGTCTGGATTCGTCGGATTCGTCGGGATTCGTCGGGTCATTCCGTGGAAACTCGACGAACTGTGACAGAGATCCTTCACTCGACAAAGTGTTGTCGTCTGTCTGGATTCGTCGGAATTCGTCGGGATTCGTCGGGTCATTCCGTGGAATCTCGACGAATTATCACAGAGAGCCTTGACTAGGCAATTGTTGCCGTCTGTTGTGATTCATCGGATTTCGTCGGGTTGTCCCGTGAAATCTCGACGAATGATCTTCCGTGAAATTCCGACGAATTGTAACAGAAGCCCTTATTCTGATGTGTGGTCTGCGGATAGCGATTCTTCTAGAAGTTGTTTATCCTTTGGGTATAAATAGGACTTCGTTTTAGGGTTCAATATAACTGAAAAAGAGAAAGGCCGACGGAAGTGTTCCGCTCTCGCCCGAACCCTAGACGGAAGGAGTTCCGTCGCTCGTTCGCCTCCGCCGACCTCCTCTCCGTCGATTGTCGCCGGCATTGTTCTTCCTGAAGCGGATCTAGCAATTCGTGGAAGTGCAAGGTGCAGCCTTTCTTCCTTTCGAGTTGCGTGCGACGTGACTTGGCGTTCTCCCGGCTCGTGTGGACTTCTGTAGAGACGTAGACATAATTCTACGTGAGAACTCTTCTTGCCACCGACAGGGATCAACTCTTGGAGCATCTTGGTTGGATTTGATCCAACCCCATTGAGGTAATTTTTACCTAGTATTTTATTAACTTCTTGATTCAACATTCATGGCCGATCCAAGCATTTTTGGGTTGTTTCTGTTTATTTCCGCTGCGCCTACACCTGATGTATGGTTCTAGAAAAACCCAACAGTGGTATCAGAGCCAGGTTTCTGGTCATGAATTTTGTTTCAGAAGTTTGGTTATTCCAGTACGTGCAAATCTAGGTATTTAGAAGTGTTCTAAATGTCAAGATTTCTTCCTGGAACATCAAATGTTGATGATTTTCAAAAAGGGGGTCTTGGAACCCCACCAGGAACGTTTGGGATTTCGTGGTAATTTCTAATTGTTAGAAATTATTGTCTCCTTAGCAGTAACCGTCCCTCAAGTGGTTAATGAACCCTTGTTCTGTTTTGGATTTTGAATCCAACAATGAGAGACGAGCTTGTCTACTGCTTTAAGTCGAGTTGTCTTTGCCTTTGTCCAATGCATGTAAATCTGAAGATTTGGAAGAGTTCTAAATGTCCAGATTTAGCCCTTTAGTCTATCAAAGGTTGATAGTCTTATGTAGTGCACATAAGGGATGCATGAGGATTTTAGAAAGTTTGTTTTTCTGTGGATGTGCACATTGATCAAATGTTGATCATGGTTAAGTGTTAACCTATCTTTAAAATTCCCTTCATCAAATATTAAGTGTTCGGATGCCTTCCGATGGATGACACTCTTCCTGCCTCGATCGATGAAGTGTGGGCTTGCCAAAGCAAGGTGCATTAATCTATCTTGGTAAGGGTGCGAGCGGATAATTGTGATATCCCACTGTCGACATCGGGTCTAACTTAACTAGGTGACCTCAAAGGTTGAGTGCCTAGAGGCATAGGGTTGGCATGCTCCATATGATGGATGCGAATAAGGAGTTATTCACCAGCCATACAAGAATTGCATGAGGATGCAATTGGCAAGCGTTGCCTACCTAAATAACCGCATTATGAGAGGAACGCCAAAGCGGACTCGTGGTGTTGGTGAAATACGGATCTTGTCCACTAAGAGAGTAGCTCGCATGGACTCTCCGAATTGATAGTGAGGGCTATCATTTTGAATAAAATAGTGGGAGTATTTAATTGAAGTCCAAATTAAAAATAAATTGTATTTTGAAATTAAGGTACTAATTAGGTTCTGCATGAATTCTTGTAGAATTCCATGGCAAGTGGTTCACACTCCACCTTGTCCCTAAGAGCTATCCTTGAGAAGGACAAGCTTAGTGGGACGAACTATATGGACTGGTATAGGAACCTGAGAATTGTTCTCAGGCAAGAGCGAAAGCTCTACGTCTTGGAAGAAGAAGCCCCCATGGTGCCGACCGGGAACTCGTCCCGTGTTGATAAGGATGCTTATAAGAAGTATACCGATGACGCCTTAGACGTCGAGTGCCTTATGCTTGCCACCATGAACTCTGAGCTTCAGAAGCAACACGAGAACATGGGGTGCAAGGAGATTGACGAGCACCTAAAGAAAATGTTTCAAGGGCAAGCTCGTCAAGAGAGGTTCGATGTCACGAAGGCCTTATTTCAGTGCAAAATGGGAGCTCGAGACTCGGTTGGTACTCACGTACTCAAGATGATTGGGTATATAGAGAACCTGGAGAGACTGGGTTTTCCTCTGGGTCAAGAGTTGGCCATAGATCTTATCCTGCAATCGTTGCCGGATAGTTATGAGCAGTTCGTCTTGAACTATAACATGAATGAAATAGACAAGACACTGCCTGAGCTCCTAGGCATGTTGCGAACTCCCGAAATAAACATGAAGAAGGCCAAGCCTGCTAGTCCCATATTGATGGTACATAAAGGCAAGGGTAAGGCCAAGGGCTTCAAGAAGACGAAGGTGGGACCTAAGTCACATCGTGAGCCCAAATCTTCTGCGCTGAAAAAGAAGAGCACCGTGAAGGAAGGGAAATGCCACCACTGTGGCAAGGCTGGTCATTGGAGGAGGAATTGTCCTTCGTACATTGAGGGTCTGCAGAAAATGAAGGGAGGTATGACTTCCGCTTCGGATATTTACGTTATAGAGATAAACCTTTCTGCTCCTTCATCTTGGGTATTGGATACCGGATGTGGTTCTCACATTTGTACAAATGTGCAGGAACTAGGAAGGAGGAGATTGCTGAGTAAAGGAGAGGTGGACCTACGTGTCGGCAATGGAGCAAGAGTTGATGCTGTAGCCGTAGGGGTTTACCGTCTTTCTTTGCCCAGTGGGCTTGTAATAGAACTTAATAATTGTTATTTTGTTTCGGCCATAACTAGAAACATTATATCCATTTCATGTTTGGACATGATTGGATTTTCTTTTATAATTAAGAACAATTGTTGTTCTATATTTAAGAATGATGTTTGTTATGCTGTAGCTCAATTGTTTAATGGTCTTTATGTTTTGAACCTGGACCATCCGATCTATAATGTAGATAGTAATAAAAGACTAAGAACAAATGACTCAAATCCTACATATCTCTGGCATTGTCGTTTGGGCCATATAAACGAGAAGCGCATATCCAAGCTCCATAAAGATGGACTATTGGACTCATTTGATTATGAATCATTTGAGCGATGTGAGTCTTGTTTATTAGGCAAGATGACTAAAGCCCCTTTCACTGGTTATACTGAGAGGGCTGAGGATCTCTTGGGTGTTGTACATAGTGATGTATGCGGACCCATGAGTTCTATGGCTAGAGGTGGGTATTTCTACTTCGTTACATTTACTGATGATTTCAGTAGATACGGATACGTGTATCTTATGAAGTGCAAATCCGAAACCTTTGAAAAGTTCAAAGAGTTTAAGAATGAAGTGGAGAACCAATTGGGTGAAAAGGTTAAAGCACTCCGATCTGATCGAGGTGGCGAATACCTGAGTCATGAGTTCCGTGATCATCTGAAAGAGTGTGGTATTGTATCACAGCTCACTCCACCTAGGACACCGCAGCATAATGGTGTGTCTGAGAGGAGAAATCGTACTCTGTTAGACATGGTACGGTCGATGATGAGTCATGCAGACTTGCCTGTTTCCTTTTGGGGTTTTGCTTTAGAGACTGCTGCAATGTCACTGAATCGCGCTCCGACGAAAACGGTTCTAAAGACACCATATGAGATATGGACTGGGAAGCGTCCTAGTATGTCGTTCATTAAAATTTGGGGCTGTGAGGCATACGTACGACGTCAAATGCCTGACAAGCTGGAACCCAAATCAGATAAGTGTTATCTGGTGGGATATCCTAAGGAAACGAAGGGATATTACTTTTACCTACCGTCTGAGGGCAAAGTGTTTGTCGCAAGGACGGGTGTCTTCTTGGAGAAAGAGTTCTTATCAAGAAAGACGCAAAAGGTAGAACTTGAAGAAGTTCAAGAACCACAAATAGTGAATGAACCAGAGTTGGATTCTGAGCCAGGACTACAAGATGTTGTAGCTAGAGAACCTGCTCACGAAACACAAGTCCTACGTAGATCTGGTAGACCAAGATTTGAGCCTGAGAGATATGGATTTCTCGTGTCTCAAATAGGTAATGTGTTGCTTATGGATCATGATGATGAACCAGCGACCTACCAAGAAGCTATGAATGGACCGGACTCCGACAAATGGCTAGAGGCTATGAAATCCGAAATGGACTCCATGTATATAAACCAAGTTTGGAACTTGGTGGAACCACCTGAAGGGGTACGACCCATAGGGTGCAAGTGGGTCTTCAAGAAGAAGACCGACATGGATGGGAATGTACAGACATTCAAAGGGCGACTGGTGGCTAAGGGTTTCAAGCAAATTCATGGTGTTGACTATGATGAGACCTTTTCCCCTGTTGCCATGGTAAAGTCCATTAGGATATTGCTTGCTATTGCTGCGTATTATGACTACGAGATCTGGCAGATGGATGTCAAAACGGCTTTCCTAAATGGAAACCTCCTTGAGGAAGTGTACATGACACAACCCGAGGGTTTTGTATCCCCAAATGAAGCCACTAAAATATGCAAGCTGAATAAGTCCATCTATGGATTGAAACAAGCCTCTAGAAGTTGGAATCTTCGTTTTGATGAGAAGATCAAAGAGTTTGGTTTTGTCAAGAATGAAGATGAACCGTGTGTTTACAAGCGAATCAGTGGGAGCATTGTTGTCTTCCTGATATTGTATGTAGATGACATACTGTTGATCGGGAATGACAAACCTACCCTGAAAGTTGTTAAGAACAACCTAGGGAACTGCTTTTCTATGAAGGACTTGGGTGAAGCGACTTACATACTCGGTATTAAGATCTATAGAGATAGATCGAAGAAGTTGCTGGGTTTGACCCAGAGTACGTACATTGACAAGGTGTTGAAGCGGTTCAACATGCTTGAGTCCAAGAAAGGATTTTTGCCCATGTCTCATGGTGTGAATCTCTCTAAGGACCAGTGTCAAAAATCTTGCGAAGATAAGGACCGCATGAAGTTGATTCCATATGCTTCGGCAATTGGGTCAATCATGTATGCAATGTTATGTACTCGACCCGATGTCTCTTTTGCTTTGAGCATGACTAGCAGGTATCAGTCTGATCCCGGTGAATGTCACTGGATAGCCGTAAAGAATATCCTGAAGTACTTGAGAAGGACTAAGGATGTATTCTTGGTGTATGGTGGAAAGGAAGAGCTCGTTGTAAGTGGTTACACGGATGCTAGCTTCCAAACTGATAGGGATGATTCAAAGTCTCAGTCAGGGTTTGTGTTTTGCCTGAATGGAGGAGCTGTGAGCTGGAAGAGTTCCAAGCAAAAGACAGTTGCTGATTCTACAACTGAGGCCGAGTATATCGCTGCAGCTAATGCAGCGAAGGAGGCTGTATGGATTAGGAAATTCATCGGCGAGCTAGATGTAGTTCCTAGCATTGTTGGTCCCGTAGTTCTCTACTGTGATAACAATGGTGCAATTGCACAATCTAAGGAACCTAGATCCCATCAGCGCTCCAAGCACATACTTCGGCGGTTCCATCTTATTCGTGAGATTGTCGAACGAGGAGATGTGAACATTTGCAGAGTGCCGACTGAGGAGAATATTGCAGATCCACTGACAAAGCCTCTCGCGCAGAGAAAGCATGATGGTCATACTAGATCAATGGGTATACGATGCCTGAATGATCAACTCTAGTGGGAGTCTTGTGGGTTGCATGTAAAATAAATATTCTGTTGGCTGTTCAAAATTTATTCATATGATGAATTGTGTACCAATTATTTCTTTTTACGATTAATGGCAAGTTCTTTTATTACGATATACTGTTTCTATATGATAGAATAAAATTCGTGATAAATACCCTTAGAATGTTCGCTTCCATAGGACATCAAGTACGAGACTTGAATGTGAGAGCCTATGATTTCGAAGCTTCATTCTTAAAAGGTCCCTGGTCGAGGTATCATCGTAGAAGCTAAGGGTGATGATGATACATTAAGACTAGCATGTGTGTTGACTGATGACCGGTTCTCACAGGTCATGATATTGTGATATCAAGTCATCACATGGGTACTTGTTAGTGAACAAGTTGTACTGGACAGACCCAACCTGAGACTACTTTGTGGATTGTTACTTAAAAGTGTCACAAGTAGGTCTCATTTGACAATGGTGTTGTGGTCCTTTGACCTGAAGTCACAGCATTCACCGAGTGAGGAAGAGCGTGCTTTGATGTCATCTAAAGTCTTCCTTGAAGAAGGTTGATGATAAGGGTGGTCGTTGGGTACGTTACGAATCATTTGGGTGTTTGGGTGTGAGCAGATATGGGATTTGTCCTCCTATATAACAGGAGTTGCATCCATGGGCCCCTTGATGGAATTGGACTGAGAAATGCATGGCCATGCTTGGTAGAGTCAATATGTGATATTGAGCTCACCATTCTCTGGAAGTCCGTTCTAGATCAAGAAACTTGGATTGAGCTATTATGAGGGTGACACGGTCCATACCTCTAGTTCTTTCCGGATGTAAGGGACAAAGGGACAAAGACAACGCTGGAACATTGGTCATAAAGGCTTATGAGTTATGAACTCTTATTGCTTGGGGAGCAATGATGCATTGCTAGATGCCGCTCATTGTTTGTGAAGTTTTTGGTTTGATACTTTCAAGATCAAGTGGGAGACTGTTGGAGTTGCCATTGTGATCTAGAAGTGGTCAAACATGTAATCTCACTGCCAACGCGATATGAGCCTGCAGGGTCGCACATAAGAGCATGTGGAGAAGTTGGAAGATTGACTGTGTTGGTAAAGGTTACCAATCACCATATAGAATGGGGAAGTCCAGCAAATGTTGCTGTCTGAATTCGTCGGATATGATTCGTCGGAATTCGTCGGGTTTACACGGATTGGATTCGTCGGATTCGTCGGGATTCGTCGGGTCATTCCGTGGAAACTCGACGAACTGTGACAGAGATCCTTCACTCGACAAAGTGTTGTCGTCTGTCTGGATTCGTCGGATTCGTCGGGATTCGTCGGGTCATTCCGTGGAAACTCGACGAACTGTGACAGAGATCCTTCACTCGACAAAGTGTTGTCGTCTGTCTGGATTCGTCGGATTTGTCGGGATTCGTCGGGTCATTCCGTGGAAACTCGACGAACTGTGACAGAGATCCTTCACTCGACAAAGTGTTGTCGTCTGTCTGGATTCGTCGGAATTCGTCGGGATTCGTCGGGTCATTCCGTGGAATCTCGACGAATTATCACAGAGAGCCTTGACTAGGCAATTGTGCCGTCTGTTGTGATTCGTCGGATTTCGTCGGGTTGTCCCGTGAAATCTCGACGAATGATCTTCCGTGAAATTCCGACGAATTGTAACAGAAGCCCTTATTCTGATGTGTGGTCTGCGGATAGCGATTCTTCTAGAAGCTGTTTATCCTTTGGGTATAAATAGGACTTCGTTTTAGGGTTCAATATAACTGAAAAAGAGAAAGGCCGACGGAAGTGTTCCGCTCTCGCCCGAACCCTAGACGGAAGGAGTTCCGTCGCTCGTTCGCCTCCGCCGACCTCCTCTCCGTCGATTGTCGCCGGCATTGTTCTTCCTGAAGCGGATCTAGCAATTCGTGGAAGTGCAAGGTGCAGCCTTTCTTCCTTCCGAGTTGCGTGCGACGTGACTTGGCGTTCTCCCGGCTCGTGTGGACTTCTGTAGAGACGTAGACATAATTCTACGTGAGAACTCTTCTTGCCACCGACAGGGATCAACTCTTGGAGCATCTTGGTTGGATTTGATCCAACCCCATTGAGGTAATTTTTACCTAGTATTTTATTAACTTCTTGATTCAACATTCATGGCCGATCCAAGCATTTTTGGGTTGTTTCTGTTTATTTCCGCTGCGCCTACATCTGATGTATGGTTCTAGAAAAACCCAACACATGGAGCATAGACCTAGGAGCTAGGAGCATGGAGCATGGAGCATGAAGCATGGAGAATGGAGCATGGAGCATGGAGCATGGATCATGGATCATTGAGCATGGACCTAGGAGCTAGGAGCAAGGATCTAGGAGCTAGGAGCTAAGACAATGGAGCATGGAGCCTGGAGCTAGGAGCATGGAGCATGGAGCATGGAGCAAGGTGCAAGGTTTTAGGAGCTAGGAGATAGGAGCATGGAGCATGGAGCATGGAGCATGGACCCAGGAGCCAGGAGCCAGGAGCATGGACCTAGGAACTAGGAGCATGGACCCAGGAGCCAGGAGCCAGGAGCATGGACCCAGGAGCCAGGAGCCAGGAGCCAGGAGCATGGAGCATGGACCTAGGAGCTAGGAGCATGGAGCATGGAGCATGGAGCATGGACCTAGGGGCTAGGAGCATGGAGCTTGGAGCATGGACCTAGAAGCTAGGAGCTAGGTGCTAGGAGCCTGGAGCATGGAGCGTGGACCTAGGACCTAGGACCTAGGAGCTAGGAGCTAGGAGCTAGGAGCTTGGGGCATGGGGCATGGAGCATGGAACATGGAGCATGGAGCATGGAGCTTGGAGCATGGAGCATTGACCTAGGACCTAGGACCTAGGAGCTAGGAGCTAGGAGCTAGGAGCTAGTGCTAGGAGCTAGGAGCTAGGAGCATGGAGCATGGAGCAAGGTGCAAGGTGGAAGGTGCAAGGTGCTACGAGCTAGGAGCTAGGAGCTAGGAGCATGGAGCATGGAGCATGGAGCATGGAGCATGGAGCATGAAGCATGGACCTAGGACCTAGGACCTAGGAGCATGGAGCATGGAGCTAGGAGCATGGAGCTTGGAGCATGGAGCATGGAACATGGAGCATGGAGCATGGAGATAGGACCTAGGAACTAGGAGCTAGGAGCATAGAGCATGGAGCATGGAGCATGGTGCTAGGAGCTAGGAGCTAGGAGCTAGGTGCATGTAGCATGGAGCATGGAGCATGGACCTAGGACCTAGGACATAGGACCTAGGACCTAGGAGCATGGAGCATGAAGCATGGAGCTTGGAGCATGAACCTTGGACCTAGGAGCATGAAGCATGGAGCATGGAGCAAGGAGCATGGAGCATGGAGCATGGAGCAAGGTGCAAGGTGCAAGGTGCAAGGTGCAAGGTGCAAGGTGCAAGGTGCAAGGTGCAAGGTGCAAGGTTCTAGGAGCTAGGAGCTAGGAGCTAGGAGATAGGAGCATGGAGCATGGAGCATGGAGCCAGGAGCCAGGAGCATGGAGCATGGAGCATGGAGCATGGAGCATGGACCAAGGAGAATGGAGCATGGAGCATGGAGCATGGATCGTGGAGCATGGACCTAGGAGCTAGGAGCTAGGAGCATGGAGCATGGACCTAGGACTTAGGAGTTAGGAGCTAGGAGCTAGGAGCATGGAGCATGGAGCATGGAGCTAGGACCTAGGACCTAGGACCTAGGACCCAGGAGCTAGGAGCTAGGAGCTAGGACCTTGGACCTAGGACCTAGGAGCTAAGAGCATGGAGCATGGAGCATGGAGCATGAAGCATGGAGCATGGAGCATGGAGCATGGAGCATGGAGCATAGATCAAGGAGCATGGACCACGGAGCAAGGTATTAGGTGCAAGGAGCATGGTGCTAGGAGCTAGGTGTTCGATTCAAAAGTGCGCCTCCGAAGGAAAACGAGGGTTGCGGACTATCAGTTACTATTTAGTTAGAGAATTCAGACCGCTAGCAGCGGTCGAGGCCAGACTTCGCCCGTCGCGGCAAATGCCACTCCTGCGACGGGCTTTCCTTTGATTGAAAAGAAGCGGTTACAAATGTGAAAGAACAGAAGCCGGCCGGTCGAACAGTTCGCAAGACCTGAAACTCGAGACCGGAGCTCAGACAAGCGAGCTCTTCGATTCCAGTCTGCGTCCCTTGTGAACAGTGCCGCCCCCTATTTATAGGCTTGGGGGCCTGCCCGATTGGGCAGGGATAAAATAACCTCCTGCCCGGGTACAGGAGAAACGGGCAGGCGGTGACGGGATACACAAAGAAGAAAAAGAAAGAGGCCGCGCGATCTGACGGCCTGCCTTCCCGACCTGTCTTGCTTGCGGCTGAGGACACCGGGACCAAGTCAATAATGCAGACCGCGCGGTTTGGAGATTGAGGCCGCGGTCTGCCTTCTGGTCATGACTTAGCCGATCTTCAAGAGGTAACTTGGGTAGCCTTCAATCTGGAGCCCCGGCCTGTTCTTCGGGGCTGGAACTTCGAGTTTCTATGGGACAACCCGCGCGGCCTTCTGGCTGAGACCGCGGATGAACTTCTTGCCTTGGCTCTTTGACGATCTTATCCCTTTGGGGGCGATCCGGAAATGACACCAGGCCGCCCGGCCTGGCCCTTCCTGAACTGAGAACCGCCGATTCCAGGACCCAGCGGCTTAGCCCAGGAGTCCGAGCGGTCTGATAATGGTTCAAACCGAGAAGCGGTTTTCCGGGCAAACATAATCCCCGCATATTTTCAAATCTCAGAGGATTTCGAAAATATTAGCTTTGACCGGGAGACCGCATCCGACTTGCCTTGAATTCTATAAGAGAGCCAGAGAATTCATTCTGTGTTGCTTTTTCTGAAATCACGGGATATTACTCGCCGGTTGCGGTCAGAATTTTTAAGACCGGCAATTCTTCAGTAATGGACTTCCTGGACGCCGTGCTAGACCGCGTGGATCCCAGCGGAGACCAGAGGAGGGCGGAAGATAAGAGGCGCGAACCGTTGGAGAAGCCGGACAAGGAGAAAGAGAAGCAAGACCGGAAAGATCGGAAGAAGAGGAAGCGGGCTGAGAAGGCCGCAGTGGCTAGCCTCAAGCCAGTCGTAGATTTGTCAACTCCCAAAACTTCTGCAGAGCCCGTGGTGAACAGCTCGGGGCCTCCCCCCGATGTCTCGTCGATCCCTCCCAGCGACCTCAACCAACAGACCGCTAGCTTGCCGAGCAAAGAGGTGGCCGCCACTTCTGAGAAAGTTGTTTCAGACAGCCCTTCGAAGAAGGTCGGCGAAACCGCCTCGTTTGGAGTGGAAATCACCCCATCCGGGAACCCTCACCTGCTTGTCAGGGATCTAGAGGAAGGGGCGGTTAGTTCCCCCAGGACGGGCGAACCGAATACTCCTCTGTCCGTGGATGATTATCCCAGCCCCCTGAAAGAAGTTCACCCAGCTCCGGGTAAGAGAGAAAGGAAGAGGAAGCAGACCGGGTCCGTGACCGAGCGGATAACAAAGAAGGTCAAGAGGCTAGCCGCTAAGGAAAGGGCGGCCCTTAAGAAACCGACCGAATCCCTCCTTCAGACCAACTCGCGACTAAAGGAGGAATTGGGCCTCATGACTCCTCCACCCAAAAAGTTGAATGACCCATCGGCTACCCCTGATACGAAGCCGGGCGAACTGATTCCGGACTCGGCGAGTAGTCTATCCTTTAATGGGATTTTCAGAGATATGGATGAGCTGGTGAAGCGGGACCAGCTCCTTGACAGCCCGCCGGCCCCAGAACAAACCGCCCGAACTGCTGATAACTCAGGCCGCCCCGCCGAGACCGATCAGACCGAGGCCGAAGAGCGAGAAGCCGCTGCCCGGACCGCCTTGGAGGTTGAGCGGAAAGCGATGGAGCTTGGGGAGGTGCTGAAGGCGCAGGAGAAGGTTCCCCCGGCAATGACCGGGGAGGAGATAGTGGTGGTGAAGAAGGAAAAGGCAGACCGGGCTTTAAACAAGCCGCTGCGGTCTGATCTCTTCGCGCCAGGTACGAGCCCCGCGGATCGTAAATCTGTCCGTTTCTTCATTCCACGGCCTCTTCGAAATAAGTTATTGACCCCGCCGACGAGCTTTTTCCCTATGGCGGCCTGGTCTTCTTCCGCTAGGCAGAGTAAGGAGAGATTCTTGCATGACTTATAACGGCGGTTAGACCCAAAACAGCCTAAGCGGCCTGCGCGCCTAGGCACTGATCTTTTATTTATGTCCATTGCTGTATATATTCAACCCTGCATGCTTTTATTTTTTATGACCGCGCGGCCTTTTGCAGATAGCAACGATCAGACTGTGAAGCCGGGCGACCTTGTGGCCAGCCTACCTCCATTAGTTCCCCTGGCATCGACCCGCGCAACAACTTCGCAGGAAGGGCCACAACTTTTCGAACATCTCGAAGGGGATCTGGCCACCCTGCGAGCCCGCTTGAAAGAGATCGAAGACCGGGAGGCCGCTACTCGGACCGCTCTGGAAGCTGAGCGAGTTGCGAGGATGAAGGCTGAAGAGGCGCTGAAGGCTCAGCTGGAGGCCGCGCGGGTAGCAGTGGAGGCTGAGAAGAGGGCCAAGGTAGCACAAGTCGCTGCTCTGACCGCCCAGCTGGAGAAAGAGAAGAGAGCGTCCGCGAAATCTGAGGGCGACTCAAAGTATTACCAGGAAAAGTTCCTGCGATTAACCAGAGAGGTCGCTGCGAGTCGGCGAAATATGAATGATGCGATGGTGGTTATTGGCCGCCCGACTGTTGGGGCGGGCTCGAATCCTCCCCCGGTTCGGGCGGCTGATCCAATGGTTGATGAGGCCGCTGCAGTCCCCCGTATGATTGCCGCTTCGCGGGTTGAAAGGGATGCCGGGCGGCTTCATAGTACAATCAACTACCTCCATTATCATACCAGCCAAATTTATTCTCTCCTGAACACCACAAGTGACCAGGTCGCACGACTTCATAGAGAGGATGCCTCCCCAGAGCGCCGTCAGCCGTGACCAATATTTGAATATAACTTGTATTATGAATGTGGCTTGTTGATCTGGACAATGTTCTTCTCTATTCTTGTCTTTTATTTGAACAACTCGCGCGGTCTCTTGTTTTAACCGCTGTACTTTATGCCTTGTTTAAATCTTATGTTTCATTCGAACTGTTTTCCGGTCGGGCGAACTGTGATGTATGCTTATTTCTGTTTTTTCTGGATGCCTTTGCTTCTTTCATATTTCTGGTGAATCTAACCACATAGGCCATTGACCGCGCGGTCAGAATGTATAGCCGTGACATGATTTTACTATTCACAGATCATAGAAATCTATAAGTATAGAATTTGCCGAAGTCATTCTCACGATTTCCAGATGGCGCGATCCAAGAACAAGTCGCAGCGACCTGTTAAAGTTAAAGCCGTCCGAGCTGACGCGGCCTTGGCATTCTATTCGGCGGACCATCCGGAATGCCGCCTTACTCAGAACGAACTAGATGATTTCATTGCCAGACACATGGTAGGGAGCAATCTGCTCGCGCGGCTTCCTTTGCGCGACGAGCGGATTAACTCTTCCAGTCCGCACCAGATCGCCATCCCAGTTGACCACTTCGAATATGGCTTCAAGTTTCCACTGCCGCTTGAAGTCATAGCCATTTTCGACCACTACGGGGTTGTGCCCGGTCAGCTTCCGCCGAACTCGATCGCTTCAATATACAGCTTCATCTCCTATCTGCGGTTCGAGCGAACTAGATTCTCCATCGACTTGTTCTGGAAGTTCTTTTCGGTGCGGGCAGTATCCGACTCGGGGACTTCGACTTACAGAGGGCACCTCTACTTCAGCTGCCTCGGGCTGAAGGTTGTTAACCTGGCGAACAAAGTCTCCGACTGGTCGGAGCGGTTTGTAATGCTCGAGGGTAACTTCGGGCTGTTACAAACCAACCCGCAAGTCCGGGGGAAGAAGTTTTCCAGATCCCCCAGGTCGGCAAGATCGAGGCGGACACCATCGCGTTCCTTGAGAAGGAGCGGCTTGATATCAACCACTACATCCCGCTTTTCTCGGAGCTTGAGAATATCCTCCCCGAACATAGTAAGTTCTTCTAGACCGCCTTTATATGACCGCGCGGCCTTCTTTACTTATACTCTTGATTTTATTTTGCAGCCGCCCATATCGTTCCAGCGAACAAGCCGGTCACGCCGGCCGGCCCAGTTTTAACCCAGAGGGAGAAGAGGCAGCGGCGAAAGAGGTCGCCATCCTCGGAGGAAGAGGGCCCGACCTCTTCTAACGACTACGAAATCCTTCGTTCAAGTGGGAACCCGCCCGACCTGCAGGGCAACCCGACCGTCCTTTGGCACAGGGATGGAAGTCGGATCCGGGTATCCACCGCTCTCCCTCCCTGGGGGAGCGAAAAAATTGAACGCCATGCCCTAGCCGCCGGGGCCGCCTTGTATGGTCGAAAGACCTTAAGGAAACTGATGAGAACCCCAGAAGAAGAGCTCCCCCGGCTAGCGGCTCAAGCCGGCGCCTGGGGATTTTCGGCCAACCACTTTATGGCCTTGTCGTATAAGCGGCTAGTTTCTGCTCAGAAACATCTGGAGAGGAAATACGAGGAACAGGCCGTGGAGAACACGCGGCTTCGAGAAGAGAACGCGCGGCTTCAAGAAGTCGTGGCGGTGAGTTTTTCAAAAGACAATGCGGTCCCTTTTGTTCAGCCCGAGCGGCCTGATTCATTTTTCCTTTTTCTTGCAGAAGCAATATGAGATGACCAACCCGTCCTTCCAGGACGAGGTGCTGCCCCATGTGGCTCAAGGGATCAACAAGGCCTTGGGTCTCATGGGAGACCGGGGCGGTCTGTCCGAAGGATTCGGCGGAACCACCTTCTCCGACCTCTTCCCCGCCTTGGAGGTGCAGCTTGACGAAATCAACTGCAGGAAGAAGGGAAAATCCAAGGTGGGCGAGGAGGCCGAAGCCGACGCGGGCAGGGAGATCGTGCTCCATCAAGGAGGCGATGGAAGTGATGAAGCCGCTGAAGAGGTCGACGCGGATGGAGATGCTGATGACTTCGATGATGAGGATAGTTTGTCCTCTGGATCTACCGGCTCTGCAAGCAAGACCGGGCGGTCTAGCGACAGTAGTTCGTCCGGCTCCTCTTCGCTAAGTGAAGGTTATTCGCCGGAGGTCGACATCGATGGCGTAGACCCCATTTCTCCTGTCAAGAAGAAGAAGAAGAAATCGGCAGACTAGTGCCCTCGTTTTTTAACTTTAATTTTTGTAACCGCCGGTCTCTTTTTGTTGGCCGGGCGGTCAATATTTTGTAAACATATTTTGAGAAATGAAATAGAAGTTTTTACCTGTCTGATTGTCCTTCTATCATTACTTACTTGTGATTCTTTGTCTCTTTTCTTTACTCTTTATGATCTAACCGTGCGGACATCTTGGCCTGAGCACAAGTGATGATTGATTGTCTTCGACGATCCTTTGTTCAACCCGCGCGGTTATATATTTGGATCTCAGGATATTCGATCTCTAATAACAGATAGATTCATGCGACCATAATTCGGACCGCGCGGCTTCTTTAGATATTAAATACTTGCTGCTATAAGTAATGAATCACAATCTTTCACGCGGTTCGAATTCAGCTCTGGCGAATAATCCATCATGTCTAAGGATAACTTTTGCTAAGAAATAGCTTAACCTGATCGGTTAGAACACAATCCGAGCGATCACGTATTCAGATCCAGGGATATCCAATTCTGATTATTCATTCAGGGATAGATAATGCCCGGCCGGTTTAAAATTCAGCCCGGATTATATAGCCAGATCCAGAAAATACTAGCTTGATAGAACGAAGAGATAGATAGATCCAATCCGATCAAAAATGTAACCCGAGCGATCATATAGTTAGCTTAAAAAATATCCGATTTTATAAAGGATGGATGAACCCGCCCGGTTCGAATGCGACCCGGGCAATCAGATAAACAGTTCTGGAATTTTGATAATAAACGGTCGGATCCGCCCGGTTAGAGTGCAACCCGGGCGATCATACGATCAGATTCAGAAACACTTTCCTTAATAGACGACGGGCATACCCGCCCGGTTTGAATATAACCCTGGTGATAACATGATCAATTTCAAAAGATGTCTTAACTTATGTTCAGCCAGACCGCTCGGCCTGAAATACTCAGACCGCATGGTCTTAATACCACAACCCCTTATTGGGGTAGACGAACACCTGCACCTGTTTAACCAGACCGATCGGCCTGAAAAACTCAGACCGTCCGGTCTTAATATCACAACCCCTTTATTGGGGTAGACGAACACCTGCACCTGTTCTAACAATATTTTCCTTGAGTGGTCCATATAAAAATCATCAGAAGTGAATGCCTCCCTGTAGGGAAGAAGAATAATCCTACAGGCTCAAATGACCAAGTGGGCAGGTGGGCCTCGGCGGCGAACATTGCTTTCCTCAAGTGGTCATAAGAGCTGTAGGGAAAAAGAAAAAATATGTACAGACTCAGATGACCAAGTGGGCAGGTGGGCCTTGGCGGCGAACATTGCTTTCCTCAAGTGGTCATAAGAGCTGTAAACGACTCATCCGCTCTCTTGCCTAGGGTTACAAGCCGAGTTGATCAATTGGGCAGGTGGGCCTCGGCGGCGAACATTGCTTTCCTCAGAGAGATCAACTCAGTTGTGGGCCCAACTAGGTACCGTTTCGAGAGTACCTAAGAGTATTCGATGGTCACAGACTATTATGATCAGTTGGGCAGGTGGGCCTCGGCGGCGAACATTGCTTTCCTCAGAAAGATCATCAAAGCTGTAACTATATCCCTTCGGGGCATGATAGAGCTGACAATCACCTAGACCTCCCTTGATGCAGGGGTGTGTCAGATATCGGCCGGGATCCAGAGTTCTGAAGACCACCGTAGCGGAATTGGCAAGCTACCACTACATGTGTGCGAAAACTCCCCGCATCACACGATCTTGGTGGGTTTTACGCTATGACTACAATCCGAGGGGGTTCGAGCAGAATTTGGCGATATCTCAGAGGTTCGGGGAGTGAGATATGTGTGTTTGTATTTATGATGCAGAGAACCATCAGACAAGAAGAAATGTCAGTATAGGGCTTTTCATTCAATACCAAAAAGAGATGTAAAGAATAAAAGAAATAGTTTCAAGGATAGAATCGTTTGAGATCGTCACCGCTCCACGTGCGTGGGATGTCTTCTCCTTCGCTGGTTTGGAGACGGTAGGCCCCATTCTTAGATACTTCTTTGATGATGAAAGGTCCTGCCCAATTAGGATCCAGCTTTCCAACATTAACAGACCTTGCTGCGGCATCCACCTTTTTTAACACCAAATCCCCGACTACAAACTGTTTCACTCTGACATTCTTATCAAAATATTTTGCCATTCTCCTTTTAACTTCTTCCTGCCTGATTGTTGCTTCATCCTGAAGTTCCTCGATTAGATCTAGATTATGCATGAGGGCCTCACCATTTTCATCTATCCAGGATTCTCCTCCTTCTTTGGCGTAAATAACCCTCGGAGTGACCACCTCGAATTCCACAGGGACAACAGCTTCCGAGCCATGAGATAATTTGAAAGGTGTCTCCCCGGTAGCTGAGGACGGAGTAGTACGAAGGGTCCACAGGATGGAAGGAAGTTGGTCCGCCCAATTCCCTTTCTGGTTCAAGACTCTTTTCATCAAAAGCTGCCGAATTTGCCTGTTTGCCGCCTCCACTTGACCATTGGTCCTTGGATGGTGTACTGAGGCAAACCGAAGATCAATTCCTATCTGATCACAGAAGCTTATCATCTCCGGATTGTTGAATTGTGGGCCATTATCGGTGACGATTGCCAACGGAATTCCATGTCGGCAGATAATTTCTCCCCAGACGAAGTTTCTGACAATTTGGGTGGTAGTTCTTGCTAATGCTTTTGCTTCGATCCACTTACTGAAATAATCGATCATTACCAGGATAAAGCGACGTTGTCCGCTGGCCATTGGGAAAGGCCCCATAAGATCCATTCCCCATACTGCAAAAGGCCATGGCGCAGTTATTGACCTGAGTGACTGAGCAGGCAAATGTTGAAGAGGAGCGAACTTTTGGCACTGGACATATCGCTTGGCGAATGCTTCAGCATCCTTTCTCATGGTTGGCCAGAAGTATCCTTGCCGCAGGATCCTTTTTTCTAAGGTTTTCGCCCCTGAATGGCTACCACACTCCCCAGAATGAACTTCCTGAAGTATGACCGGGATCTCCTCTTCTGAAACGCACCGTGCAGAGGGAAAAATCAAAGTTTTTCGGTACAAGACTCCTGCTATCAAGTAGTAGTAAGCCGCCTTTCTTCTGAACCTATTTTTGTCCTTGATTGATGGATGATATTCTCCTTTTGTCAGAAACAATTCGTAGGGGTCTTTCCAGGAAGGATGCTGATCGATCTGCATGAGCTCTTCTTCCTCTGTCTCCTCTGTTGCCGGATGAAAAAGTTCTGAGGTTACTCCCCCTGATGGAAGACCAAATTTTCACAACTCGTCTGCCTCTTCATTCTGCGTTCTTGGAATGTGCTCGATGATGAAGGATTTGAATCTCCCGATTTCTTTCTTAGCTAGGAATAGGTATTTTCTCAACATCGGTTCTCTTGTCTCGTAGTTCCCCAGAACCTGCGAGGCCATTACAAGAGAATCAGTTTTCACATGAACATGTTCTATCCCAAGCTCCTTTGCGAGTCTCAGGCCGGCCAAAAGTGCTTCGTATTCGGCCTGGTTATTTGTAACTGAAAAGAAGAATCTAATAGCCTGTTCCAGCCTGATGCCGTTTGGACTGATCAAAACCACTCCGGCTCCCACGGAGTTCCTGCCAGAAGCCCCATCCACGTAAATGATCCAAGCCAAAGGAGATTGCACTACCTGCTCTGGATTAGACTCCATCGTGTCTACCAAGAAATCTGCCAATACTTGTGCCTTTATTGCCGTTCTGGGAGTGTACAGTATTTCGAACTCGCTTAGCTCGATTGCCCATTTGGCCAACCTTCCTGAATGTTCCGGCTTCTCCAGGATATTCCTCAGTGGATGATCTGAAACCACCTGAATAGGATGGGCTTGAAAATAGGGGCGGAGCCTTCGTGATGACATGACTAAAGCCAAGGCTAATTTCTCCAGGATTGAATATCTAGTTTCCGCATCTTTAAGGATATGGCTGACATAATATATCGGAAACTGCTTCTTTTTCTCTTCCCGAACCAGGACAGAGCTTATCGCATCGGGGCCCACCCCCAAGTATAAGAATAGTGTTTCTCCTTCGCGAGGGCTTTGAAGAAGGGGGGTTGAAGTTAATTGCTTTTTCAATTGTTCGAAAGCATTATTGCATTCCTCGTTCCATTCAAACTTAGATCCTCCCCTAAGTGTTTTGAAGAACGGAGCGCTTTTATCTCCCGATTTGGAAATGAATCGGCTCAATCCTGCCAACCTTCCACCAAGTTGCTGTACCTCTTTCGGATTACGAGGAGGGGTCATGTCTAGGATGGCCTTTACTTTATCTGGGTTCGGTGCGAGACCATCAGGAGTGAGAAGATGTCCAAGAAATTTCCCCTTGTTCGCCCCGAACACGCATTTCGAGGGGTTTAATTTTAATTTGAACCTCCGTAGAGTAGCGAACGTCTCTACGAGGTCTTCCAGATGGATTAAAAAAGTTTTACTTTTTAGAAGGAGATCATCAACATATACTTCCAGATTTCTCCCTTTTTGTTTTTCAAAAACTGTGTCCATCATCCTCTGATATGTTGCCCCCGCATTTTTGAGGCCGAAAGGCATGACGAGATAACAATAACATCCATCATTGGTAATGAAGGATGTATGCGGGATATCAGGCTTATGCATCTTAATCTGGTGATAACCAGAAAATGCATCTAATAAGCTCATAAAACTATATCCCACCGCGGAATCTACCAAAACATCTATCCGAGGCAAGGGATAACAATCCTTGGGGCATGCTTTATTGAGTTTAGTGAAATCAACACACATACGCCATTTCCCCCCAGACTTTTTCACCATCACTACATTCGACATCCAGGTGGGGTACTGGATTTCAAAAATGAAATTGGCCTTAAGAAGCTTTGCAACTTCTTCTTTGATAGGCACCGCCAGCTTAGTTGCTACCTCCCTCTTCTTCTGTTGGATTGGCTTGAACTCCGGAGAAACGTTGAGGTGATGGCACGCGACATCTGGATCTATTCCAGGCATGTCTTCCGCCGACCAAGCGAAGATGTCCAAGTTATTCAGCAGGCAGGAGGTTAACTGGAGCTTTTCCTCTCCCGATAGCTCGGCGTTGATGATCAGCTTCTTCCCTTCCCCTTCAACAATGGGGATCTCTTGGGTCTCCTGGGCAGGTTCCAGGTAAGTCCCTTTCCGTTCCGCGCTTTCCTCAGCTTCTTCAGGGAGTTCGGACACCTCTTGGATGTCATTCTGGGCCTTGTGAAGTGGTGCCTCGGTGATCACATTAACTGTCTTCACATAACATTCGCGTGCCACCTTTGGATCGCTCCGGATCCGATACTGACGCCCCTCAGCAGCGAATTTCAAGGCCAAATGGAAAGTAGATACTACCGCTCTGTAAGCATTCAGGATTGGCCTTCCGAAAATTGCGCAGTAGCTACTTGGGGCTTCCACCACTACGAAGTTTACCAACTTCGTTATGCCCCCCAGCGATACCAGAAGCTTCACGCACCCCTCCACTTCCTTCTTTTCTCCTGAGAAGCCATAGAGGGGGCCTTCCGTGGAGAGTAAGGCCTTTCCAGTCTTGAGGGCCTCAAACGTTTGGCGAAAGATGAGATTAACCGAGCTGCCGGTATCGATCAAAATTTTGTGCACTGCGTAATTCTCAATAACCGCCTTTATCACCACCGCGTCATCGAACGGATTTGCATTTGGGGAGAGATCTTCCTGGCCAAACGTAACAACCGTCCTTTCCGGGGAAGAAGTGGAGGCAACTGCCACTTCTTGCTTTGTAACTCTCCCGATGCTAGATTTTCGGGAGGATTCTATCCCTGCCCCACCATGGATGCAATAGATGTTGCCGAGAGAGCCAACATCATTCACCTCTATGCATTTGGCTGCGGGATGTATATCCCCATAACCACCGGCCTCCTCTACATCAGCACACTCCCATGTTACTTCGACTGCCTCCTTCTTCTTCTCAGCTCGCGGTTCAACTGGAGTTTCTTGCCGAATCAACCCCCGAAGCTTTCCCTCTTTCAGGAGTTTTTCTATCAACCACCGGAGGGCCCGGCAATCCTCAGTCTGATGCCCCTCTTCTTTATGATATTCACAATAAAGGTTTGGGTTCCGATTGCGAACTTCTGATTTCAAAGGAGGGGGCCTTTTAAAGTCAGGCCTCTTCTGAAGAATCTGCACGACCTCATTCATGGTGACGTTGAGTGGGGTGAATGAATCTTGTGATTCATCATATCGGATGGATGGGATAGGTGGAGATGGTTGTGCGATGTATTGTGGCAGATATACGGGCATGATTTGCGGAACTCCCATGGGTTGAGTGGGTGCGATGGCCAACGGCGGTTTCTGATCTTGAAACCGTTGATGGCCAATGAATGGTTGCTTGGGCTTAAGATTCCTTCCCCTTTGAGCCCGAGGCTCGAAATCAGGCCGAGACGAGTGATTATAACGTTGCTGATGGGTTGATGCAGAATTGAACTGATCGTTGTCGCTGAGCAACTTGGCAACGTAACCCGGATTAGTCTTTTCCCCCCTGATAAATTTGTTTGCCAGACTAATCATTTCTTGATATGTCTTTGGTTCCCTGATTTGGGCTTCAAACTTCAGCGGCCCCTCCCTAAGGCCATGCATTAGTGCGACCCTATATAACTCCGGATCGACGTTTTGTACCTCCATTATTTCCCTTTGGAAACGATCGACGAAACGGGCCCACGTTTCGTTTTCTTGCTGTCGTATCTCGAATAGGGCTGCCGGACCATTCTTCCTCTTCTTAGAGGTAGAGAATCGAAGCAGAAATTCTCTACGCAACTCCGCAAAGCATCTGATGGATCGAGGATGCAATCCATAGAACCATTCTCTGGCCTGCCCATCAAAGGATGTCACCAGGAGCTTGCACTTTGTTGCATCAGTGATGGTCCTCAGAGCAACAGCCGATTCAAATGCCTGGAGGTGTATTGCTGGATCGGACTCCCCACTATATGCTGACATACGTGGTTCTCGAAAGTTGTTTGGGGCCGGCTCTCCTCGGATTTCGTCGGTGAAGGGAGAACTTTCCTCGGCATCCTCGTACAGAGGGAAAGCAGGGTTATAAGGGATCTCGGCTGCGGTCATTGGCGGACAGGCCGCATGATAGGAGCGGGCAGGTGCTCCAGCCGGATATGATTGGAAGGCGGCGACCTCAGGCGGATAGGGAAAATGAGCGGCCTGAGAGGTCGCCCCTTGAAAGTCAAGGACCCGAGCTGGCATACATCGCGCGGCCTCTTGGTAGAAATTCGGCCGGTCCGCGGAACCTTCTTGTGGTGGTCGGGAATGAGCGACTTGCGCGAACGGGTATGGAGGTGGAGGAGGTAAAACAGGAGTGACCGCCTGGTGAGCCGCGGCCTGCTGAGGGGCTAACCGCTCGGTTAGTAGAGTTAGGGCCTGAGTGATCGCGTCCAGACGTTGATCAGTCGCCTGCCGAGCCTGGTCGGCCTCTCTCTTTGTCTGCTCCAGAGCTTCCCACAAAGAGTCTTCACTGTGGTCGGATCGGTCTCTTGGAGGGAGCTGGCGGTCTGACATTCTGAACCAAGGATTTCGCTGACAGTCTGCGATCTGAAGGTCGCGTGTTTCTATTCGATTCAAAAGTGCGCCTCCGAAGGAAAACGAGGGTTGCGGACTATCAGTTACTATTTAGTTAGAGAATTCAGACCGCTAGCAGCGGTCGAGGCCAGACTTCGCCCGTCGCGGCAAATGCCACTCCTGCGACGGGCTTTCCTTTGATTGAAAAGAAGCGGTTACAAATGTGAAAGAACAGAAGCCGGCCGGTCGAACAGTTCGCAAGACCTGAAACTCGAGACCGGAGCTCAGACAAGCGAGCTCTTCGATTCCAGTCTGCGTCCCTTGTGAACAGTGCCGCCCCCTATTTATAGGCTTGGGGGCCTGCCCGATTGGGCAGGGATAAAATAACCTCCTGCCCGGGTACAGGAGAAACGGGCAGGCGGTGACGGGATACACAAAGAAGAAAAAGAAAGAGGCCGCGCGATCTGACGGCCTGCCTTCCCGACCTGTCTTGCTTGCGGCTGAGGACACCGGGACCAAGTCAATAATGCAGACCGCGCGGTTTGGAGATTGAGGCCGCGGTCTGCCTTCTGGTCATGACTTAGCCGATCTTCAAGAGGTAACTTGGATAGCCTTCAATCTGGAGCCCCGGCCTGTTCTTCGGGGCTGGAACTTCGAGTTTCTATGGGACAACCCGCGCGGCCTTCTGGCTGAGACCGCGGATGAACTTCTTGCCTTGGCTCTTTGACGATCTTATCCCTTTGGGGGCGATCCGGAAATGACACCAGGCCGCCCGGCCTGGCCCTTCCTGAACTGAGAACCGCCGATTCCAGGACCCAGCGGCTTAGCCCAGGAGTCCGAGCGGTCTGATAATGGTTCAAACCGAGAAGCGGTTTTCCGGGCAAACACTAGGAGCTAGGTGCATGGAGCATGGAGCATGGATCATGGACCTAGGACCTAGGACCTAGGAGTATGGAGCATGGAGCATGGAGCATGGAGCACGGAGCATGGAGCATGGAGCATGGAGCATGGACCCAGGAGCTAGGAGCTAGGTGATAGGAGCATGGAGCATGGAGCTAGGAGCTAGGAGCATGGAGCGTGGAGCATGGAGCATGGAGCATGGAGCATGGAGCAAGGTGCAAGGTGCAAGGTGCTAGGTTCTAGGAGCTAGAGCTAGGAGCTAGGAGCTAGGAGCTAGGAGATAGGAGCATGGAGAATGGAGCATGGAGCATGGAGCATGGAGCATGAAGCATGGACCCAAGACCCAGGAGCCAGGAACCAGGAGCCAGGAGCATGGAGCATGGAGCATAGAGCATGGAGCATGGAGCATAGACCTAGGAGCTAGGAGCATGGAGCTAGGAGCTAAGAGATAGGAGCATGGAGCATGGAGCATGGAGCATGGAGCAAGGTGCAAGGTGCAAGGGGCAAGGTGCTAGGAGCTAGGAAGTAGGAGCTAGGAGCTAGGAGCATGGAGCATGGAGCATGGAGCATGGAGCATGGAGCATGGAGCATGAACCTAGGAGCTAGGAGCTAGGAGCATGGAGAATGGAGCATGGAGCATGGAGCATGAACCTAGGAGCTAGGAGCTAGGAGCATGGAGCATGGAGCATGTAGCATGGAGCTAGGAGCATGGAGCATGGAGCATGGAGCATGGAGCATGGAGCTAGGACCTAGGACCTAGGACCTAGGACCTAGGAGCTAGGAGCTAGGAGCTAAGAACTAGGAGCATGGAGCATGGAGGAGCACGGAGGAGCACGGAGCACAGAGCACGGAGCACAGAGCACGGAGCACGGAGCACGGAGCACAGAGCATGGTGCATGGAGCATGGAGCATGGAGCAAGGAGCAAGGTGCTAGGTGCAAGGAGCATGATGCTAGGAGCTAGGAGCTAGGAGCATGGAACATGGAGCTAGGAGCATGGAACATGGAGCAAGGAGCATGGAGCTTGGAGCATGGAGCATGGAGCTAGGACCTAGGAGCTAGGAGCTAGGAGCATAGAGCATGGAGCATGGAGCATGGAACTTGGAGCATGGAGCATGGAGCATGGAGCATGGAGCATGGAGCATGATGCTAGGAGCTAGGAGCTAGGAGCTAGGAGCTAGGAGCTAGGTGCATGGAGCATGGAGCATGGACCTAGGACCTAGGACATAGGACCTAGGACCTAGGACCTAGGACCTAGGAGCATGGAGCATGGAGCATGGAGCTTGGAGCATGAACCTTGGAGCTAGGAGGTAGGAGCTAGGAGCATGGTGCATGGAGCATGGAGCATGGAGCATGGAGCATGGAGCAAGGAGCAAGGTGCAAGGTGCAAGGTGCTAGGTTCTAGGAGCTAGGAGCTAGGAGCTAGGAGCTAGGAGCATGGAGCATGGAGCATGGAGCCAGGAGCCAGGAGCCAGGAGCCACGAGCCAGGAGCCAGGAGCCAGGATCATGGAGCATGGAGCATGGAGCATTGAGCATGGAGCATGGACCTAGGAGAATGGAGCATGGAGCATGGAGCATGGATCGTGGAGCATGGACCCAGGAGCTAGGAGCCAGGGGCCAGGAGCCAGGAACATGGAGCCAGGAGCATGGAGCATGGATCATGGAGCATGGAGCATGGAGCATAGACCTAGGAGCTAGGAGCATGGAGCATGGAGCATGGAGCATAGACCTAGGAGCTAGGAACATGGAGCATGGACAATGGAGCTTGGAGCATGGAGCATGGAGCATGGAGCATGGAGCATGGACCTAGGAGCTAGGAACTAGGAGCTAGGAGCTAGGTGCTAGGAGCTAGGAGCTAGGAGCATGGAGCATGGAGCTTGGACCTAGGACCTAGGACCTAGGACCTAGGAGCTAGGAGCTAGGTGCTAGGAGCTAGGAGCATGGAGCATGGAGCATGAAGCATGGAGCATGGAGAATGGAGCATGGAGCATGGATCATTGAGCATGGACCTAGGCGCTAGGAGCATGGAGCTTGGAGCATGGAGCATGGAGCATGGACCTAGAAGCTAGGAGCTAGTAGCTAGGTGCTAGGAGCCTGGAGCATGGAGCGTGGACCTAGGACCTAGGACCTAGGAGCTAGGAGCTAGGAGCTAGGAGCTAGGGGCATGGGGCATGGAGCATGGAGCATGGAGCATGGAGCTTGGAGCTTGGAGCATGGAGCATGGACCTAGGACCTAGGACCTAGGAGCTAGGAGCTAGTGCTAGGAGCTAGGAGCTAGGAGCATGGAGCATGGAGCATGGAGCATGGAGCAAGGTGCAAGGTGGAAGGTGCAAGGTGCTACGAGCTAGGAGCTAGGAGCATGGAGCATGGAGCATGGAGCATGGAGCATGAAGCATGGACCTATGACCTAGGACCTAGGACCTAGGAGCATGGAGCATGGAGCTAGGAGCATGGAGCTTGGAGCATGGAGCATAGAACATGGAGCATGGAGCATGGAGATAGGATCTAGGAACTAGGAGCTAGGAGCATAGAGCATGGAGCATGGAGCATGGTGCTAGGAGCTAGGAGCTAGGTGCATGTAGCATGGAGCATGGAGCATGGACCTAGGACCTAGGACATAGGACCTAGGACCTAGGAGCATGGAGCATGAAGCATGGAGCTTGGAGCATGAACCTTGGACCTAGGAGCATGAAGCATGGAGCATGGAGCAAGGAGCATGGAGCATGGAGCATGGAGCAAGGAGCAAGGTGCAAGGTGCAAGGTGCAAGGTGCAAGGTGCAAGGTGCAAGGTGCAAGGTGCAAGGTTCTAGGAGCTAGGAGCTAGGAGCTAGGAGATAGGAGCATGGAGCATGGAGCATTTAGCCAGGAGCCAGGAGCATGGAGCATGGAGCATGGAGCATGGACCAAGGAGAATGGAGCATGGAGCATGGAGCATGGATCGTGGAGCATGGACCTAGGAGCTAGGAGCTAGGAGCATGGAGCATGGACCTAGGACTTAGGAGTTAGGAGCTAGGAGCATGGAGCATGGAGCTAGGACCTAGGACCTAGGACCTAGGACCCAGGAGCTAGGAGCTAGGACCTTGGACCTAGGACCTAGGAGCTAGGAGCATGGAGCATGGAGCATGGAGCATGAAGCATGGAGCATGGAGCATAGATCAAGGAGCATGGAGCACGGAGCAAGGTATTAGGTGCAAGGAGCATGGTGCTAAGAGCTAGGAGCTAGGTGCATGGAGCATGGAGCATGGAGCATGGACCTAGGACCTAGGACCTAGGAGTATGGAGCATGGAGCATGGAGCATGGAGCACGGAGCATGGAGCAAGGAGCATGGAGCATGGACCCAGGAGCTAGGAGCTAGGTGATAGGAGCATGGAGCATGGAGCTAGGAGCTAGGAGCATGGAGGATGGAGCGTGGAGCGTGGAGCATGGAGCATGGAGCATGGAGCAAGGTGCAAGGTGCAAGGTGCTAGGTTCTAGGAGCTAGAGCTAGGAGCTAGGAGCTAGGAGCTAGGAGCTAGGAGCTAGGAGCTAGGAGATAGGAGCATGGAGAATGGAGCATGGAGCATGGAGCATGGAGCATGAAGCATGGACCCAAGACCCAGGAGCCAGGAACCAGGAGCCAGGAGCATGGAGCATGGAGCATGGAGCATAGAGCATGGAGCATGGAGCATAGACCTAGGAGCTAGGAGCATGGAGCTAGGAGCTAGGAGATAGGAGCATAGAGCATGGAGCATGGAGCATGGAGCAAGGTGCAAGGTGCAAGGGGCAAGGTGCTAGGAGCTAGGAAGTAGGAGCTAGGAGCTAGGAGCATGGAGCATGGAGCATGGAGCATGGAGCATGGAGCATGGAGCATGGAGCATGAACCTATGAGCTAGGAGCATGGAGCATGGAGCATGGAGCATGGAGCATGAACCTAGGAGCTAGGAGCATGGAGCATGGAGCATGGAGCATGGAGCATGGAGCTAGGAGCATGGAGCATGGAGCATGGAGCATGGAGCATGGAGCATGGAGCTAGGACCTAGGACCTAGGAGCTAGGAGCTAGGAGCTAGGAGCTAAGAACTAGGAGCATGGAGCATGGAGGAGCACGGAGCACGGAGCACGGAGCACGAAGCACAGAGCACGGAGCACGGAGCACGGAGCACGGAGCATGGTGCATGGAGCATGGAGCATGGAGCAAGGAGCAAGGTGCTAGGTGCAAGGAGCATGATGCTAGGAGCTAGAAGCTAGGAGCATGGAACATGGAGCTAGGAGCATGGAACATGGAGCAAGGAGCATGGAGCTTGGAGCATGGAGCATGGAGCTAGGACCTAGGAGCTAGGAGCTAGGAGCATAGAGCATGGAGCATGGAGCATGGAACTTGGAGCATGGAGCATGGAGCATGGAGCATGGAGCATGATGCTAGGAGCTAGGAGCTAGGAGCTAGGAGCTAGGAGCTAGGAGCTAGGTGCATGGAGCATGGAGCATGGACCTAGGACCTAGGACATAGGACCTAGGACCTAGGACCTAGGACCTAGGAGCATGGAGCATGGAGCATGGAGCTTGGAGCATGAACCTTGGAGCTAGGAGGTAGGAGCTAGGAGCTAGGAGCATGGTGCATGGAGCATGGAGCATGGAGCATGGAGCATGGAGCATGGAGCAAGGAGCAAGGTGCAAGGTGCAAGGTGCTAGGTTCTAGGAGCTAGGAGCTAGGAGCTAGGAGCTAGGAGCATCGAGCATGGAGCATGGAGCCAGGAGCCAGGAGCCAGGAGCCAGGAGCCAGGAGCCAGGATCATGGAGCATGGAGCATGGAGCATGGAGCATGGACCTAGGAGAATGGAGCATGGAGCATGGATCGTGGAGCATGGACCTAGGAGCTAGGAGCATGGAGCATGGAGCATGGTGCAAGGTGCTAGGTGCTAGGTTGTAGGAGCTAGAAGCTAGGAGCTAGGAGCTAGGAGCATGGAGCATGGATCATGGAGCAAGGAGCATGGAGCATGGAGCATGGAGCTTGGAGCATGGAGCATGGAGCATGGAGCATGGAGCATGGAGCATGGAGCATGGATCATGGAGCAAGGAGCATGGAGCATGGAGCTTGGAGCATGGAGCATGGAGCATGGAGCATAGAGCATGGAGCATTGACCTAGGAGCATGGAGCATGGATCATGGATCATGGAGCATGGAGCATGGAGCAAGGACCTAGGAGCTAGGAGCTAGGAGCATGGAGCATGGAGCATGAAGCATGGAGCATGGAGCATGGAGCATGGAGCTTGGAGCATGGACCTACGAGCTAGGAGCTAGGAGCTAGGTGCTATGAACTTGGAGCTAGGAACATGGAGCATGGAGCATGGAGCATGGAGCATGGAGCATGGAGCATGGACCTAGGACCTAGGACCTAGGAGCTAGGAGCTAGGAGCTAGGTGCATGGAGCATGGAGCATGGACCTAGGACCTAGGACCTAGGAGTATGGAGCATGGAGCATGGAGCATGGAGCACGGAGCACGGAGCACGGAGCATGGAGCATGGACCTAGGAGCTAGGAGCTAGGAGCTAGGAGCTAGATGATAGGAGCATGGAGCATGGAGCATGGACCATGGAGCTAGGAGCATGGAGCATGGAGCATGGAGCATGGCGCATGGAGCAAGGAGCAAGGTGCAAGGTGCAAGGTGCTAGGTGCTAGGAGCTAGGAGCTAGGAAGTAGGAGCTAGGAGCTAGGAGCATGGAGCATGGCGCATGGAGCAAGGAGCAAGGTGCAAGGTGCAAGGTGCTAGGTGCAAGGTGCTAGGAGCTAGGAAGTAGGAGCTAGGAGCTAGGAGCTAGGAGCATGGAGCATGGAGCATGGAGCATGGAGCATGGAGCATGGAGCATGAACCTAGGAGCTAGGAGCATGGAGC
Source organism: Dactylorhiza incarnata (assembly GCA_033032865.1). Taxonomy (NCBI): domain Eukaryota; kingdom Viridiplantae; phylum Streptophyta; class Magnoliopsida; order Asparagales; family Orchidaceae; genus Dactylorhiza; species Dactylorhiza incarnata. The sequence continues at coordinate 34,361 of JAWHQI010001984.1, forward strand.
ATGGAGCATGGAGCATGGAGCATGGAGCATGGAGCATGAACCTAGGAGCTAGGAGCTAGGAGCATGGAGCATGGAGCATGGAGCTAGGAGCATGGAGCATGGAGCATGGAGCATGGAGCATGGAGCATGGAGCTAGGACCTAGAAGCTAGGAGCTAGGAGCTAAGAACTAGGAGCATGGAGCATGGAGGAGCACGGAGGAGCACGGAGCACGGAGCACGGAGCACGAAGCACAGAGCATGGAGCACGGAGCACGGAGCACGGAGCACGGAGCATGGTGCATGGAGCATGGAGCATGGAGCAAGGAGCAAGGTGCTAGGTGCAAGGAGCATGATGCTAGGAGCTAGGAGCTAGGAGCATGGAACATGGAGCTAGGAGCATGGAACATGGAGCAAGGAGCATGGAGCTTGGAGCATGGAGCATGGAGCTAGGACCTAGGAGCTAGGAGCTAGGAGCATAGAGCATGGAGCATGGAGCATGGAACTTGGAGCATGGAGCATGGAGCATGGAGCATGGAGCAAGGAGCAAGGTGCTAGGTGCAAGGAGCATGATGCTAGGAGCTAGGAGCTAGGAGCATGGAACATGGAGCTAGGAGCATGGAACATGGAGCAAGGAGCATGGAGCTTGGAGCATGGAGCATGGAGCTAGGACCTAGGAGCTAGGAGCTAGGAGCTAGGAGCATAGAGCATGGAGCATGGAGCATGGAACTTGGAGCATGGAGCATGGAGCATGGAGCATGGAGCATGGAGCATGGAGCATGATGCTAGGAGCTAGGAGCTAGGAGCTAGGAGCTAGGAGCTAGGAGCTAGGAGCTAGGTGCATGGAGCATGGAGCATGGACCTAGGACCTAGGACATAGGACCTAGGACCTAGGACCTAGGACCTAGGAGCATGGAGCATGGAGCATGGAGCTTGGAGCATGAACCTTGGAGCTAGGAGGTAGGAGCTAGGAGCTAGGAGCATGGTGCATGGAGCATGGAGCATGGAGCATGGAGCATGGAGCAAGGAGCAAGGTGCAAGGTGCAAGGTGCTAGGTTCTAGGAGCTAGGAGCTAGGAGCTAGGAGCTAGGAGCATCGAGCATGGAGCATGGAGCCAGGAGCCAGGAGCCAGGAGCCAGGAGCCAGGAGCCAGGAGCCAGGAGCCAGGAGCCAGGAGCCAGGATCATAGAGCATGGAGCGTGGAGCATTGAGCATGGAGCATGGACCTAGGAGAATGGAGCATGGAGCATGGAGCATGGATCGTGGAGCATGGACCTAGGAGCTAGGAGCATGGAGCATGGAGCATGGAGCATGGTGCAAGGTGCTAGGTGCTAGGTTGTAGGAGCTAGAAGCTAGGAGCTAGGAGCATGGAGCATGGATCATGGAGCAAGGAGCATGGAGCATGGAGCATGGAGCATGGAGCATGGAGCTTGGAGCATGGAGCATGGAGCATGGAGCATGGAGCATAGAGCATGGAGCATTGACCTAGGATCATGGAGCATGGATCATGGATCATGGAGCATGGAGCATGGAGCAAGGACCTAGGAGCTAGGAGCTAGGAGCATGGAGCATGGAGCATGAAGCATGGAGCATGGAGCATGGAGCATGGAGCTTGGAGCATGGACCTACGAGCTAGGAGCTAGGAGCTAGGTGCTATGAACTTGGAGCTAGGAACATGGAGCATGGAGCATGGAGCATGGAGCATGGACCTAGGACCTAGGACCTAGGACCTAGGAGCTAGGAGCTAGGAGCTACGAGCTAGGAGCATGGAGCATGGAGCATGGAGCATGGAGCATGAACCTAGGACCTAGGAGCTAGGAGCTAGGAGCTAGGAGCATGGAGCATGGAGCATGGAGCAAGGAGCAAGGAGCTAGGTGCAAGGTGCAAGGTGAAAGGTGCTAGGAGCTAGGAGCTAGGAGCTAGGAGCATGGAGCAAGGAGGATGGAGCATGGAGCATGGACCTAGTAGCAAGGAGCTATTAGCTAGGAGCTAGGAGCTAGGTGCTATGAACTAGGAGCTAGGAGCATGGAGCATGGACCTAGGACCTAGGACCTAGGACCTTGGACCTAGGAGCTAGAAGCTAGGAGCTAGGAGCTAGGTGCTAGGAGCTAGGAGCATGGACTATGGAGCTAGGTGCTAGGAGCTAGGAGCATGGACTATGGAGCTAGGTGCTAGGAGCTAGGAGCATGGAGCATGGAGCATGGAGCAAGGAGTAAGGAGCAAGGAGCAAGGAGCTAGGTGCTAGGTGCAAGGTGCAAGGTGCTAGGATCTAGGATCTAGGATCTAGGATCTAGGATCTTGGAGCTAGGAGCTAGGAGCATGGAGCATAGAGCATGGAGCATGGAGCAAGGAGCAAGGTGCTAGGTGCAAGGAGCATGGTGCTAGGAGCTAGGAGCTAGGAGCTAGGTGCATGGAGCATGGAGCATGGACCTAGGACCTAGGACATAGGACCTAGGAGCATGGAGCATGGAGCATGCACTTTGGAGCTAGGAGCTAGGAGCTAGGTGCTAGGAGCATGGAGCTAGGAGCTAGGAGCATGGAGCTAGGAGCATGGAGCATGCAGCATGGAGCAAGGAGCAAGGTGCAAGGTGCAATGTGCAAGGTGCAAGGTGCTAGGTGCTAGGAGCTAGAACTAGGAGATAGGAGCATGGAGCATAGAGCATGGACCCAGGAGCCAGGAGCATGGAGCATGGAGCATGGAGCATGGAGCATGGACCTATGAGCATGGAGCATGGACCTAGGAACTAGGAGCATGGAGCATGGAGCATGGTGCATGGACCTAGGAGCTAGGAGCTAGGTGCTATGAGCTAGGAGCTAGGAGCATGGAGCATGGAGCATGCAGCATGGACCTAGGAGCTAGGAGCTAGGAGCTAGGAGCTATGAGCTAGGAGCATGGAGCATGGAGCATGGAGCATGGAGCATGGAGCATGGAGCATGGACCTAGGACCTAGGACCTAGGACCTAGGAGCTAGGAGCTAGGAGCTAAGAGCTAGGAGCATGGAGCATGGAGCATGGAGCATGAAGCATGGAGCATGGAGCAAGGTGCAAGGTGCAAGGTGCAAGGTGCAAGATGCTAGGAGCTAGGAGCTAGGAGCTAGGAGCTAGGAGCTAGGAGCTAGGAGCATGGAGCATGGAGCATGGAGCATGGAGCATGGAGCATGGAGCATGGAGCATGGAGCATGGAGCATGAACAAAGGAGCTAGGAGCATGGAGCATGGAGCATGGAGCATGGAGCATGGAGCTAGGAGCATGGAGCATGGAGCATGGAGCATGGAGCATGGAGCATGGAGCTAGGACCTAGGAGCTAAGAGCTAGGAGCTAGGAGCTAGGAGCTAGGAGCATGGAGCATGGAGCATGAGCTAGGAGCTAGGAGCATGGAGCAAGGAGCATGGAGCCTGGAGCGTGGAGCATGGAGCATGGAGCATGGAGCATGGATCATCGAGCATGGAGCATGGAGCATGGAGCATGGAGCATGGAGCATGGAGCAAGGAGCAAGGAGCAAGGTGCTAGGTGTAAGGAGCATGATGCTAGGAGCTAGGAGCTAGGAGCTAGGTGCATGGAGCATGGAGCATGGAGCATGGACCTAGGACCTAGGAGTATGGAGCATGGAGCATGGAGCATGGAGCATGGAGCACGGAGCACGGAGCATGGAGCATGGACCTAGGAGCTAGGAGCTAGGAGCTAGATGATAGGAGCATGGAGCATGGAGCATGGACCATGGAGCTAGGAGCATGGACCATGGAGCTAGGAGCATGGAGCATGGAGCATGGAGCATGGCGCATGGAGCAAGGAGCAAGGTGCAAGGTGCTAGGTGCTAGGAGCTAGGAGCTAGGAGATAGGAGCATAGAGCATGGAGCTTGGAGCATGGAGCATGGACCCAGGAGCTAGGAGCCAGGAACATGGAGCATGAAGCATGGAGCATGGAGCATGGAGCATGGACCTAGGAGCTAGGTGCTAGGAGCTAGGAGCTAGGAGCATGGAGCATGGTGCATGGAGCATGGAGCATGGAGCATGGAGCATGGAGCATGGAGCATGGACCCAGGAGCTAGGAGCCAGGAGCATGGAGCATGAAGCATGGAGCATGGAGCATGGAGCATGGACCTAGGAGCTAGGTGCTAGGAGCTAGGAGCTAGGAGCATGGAGCATGGTGCATGGAGCATGGAGCATGGAGCATGGAGCATTTAGCATGGAGCATGGAGCATGGAGCATGGAGCATGGAGCATGGAGCATGGAGCATGGAGCTTAGACATAGGACCTAAGACCTAGGACCTAGGAGCTAGGAGCTAGGAGCTAGGAGCTAGGTGCTAGGAGCTAGGAGAATGGAGCATGGAGCATGGAGCTTGGAGCATGGAGCAAGGAGCAAGGTGCAAGGTGCAAGGTGCAAGGTGCTAGGAGCTAGGAGCTAGGAGCATGGAGCAAGGAGCATGGAGCATGGAGCATGGAGCATGGAGCATGGAGCATGGAGCATTGAGAATGGAGCATGGAGCATGGAGCATGGAGCATGGAGCATGGAGCTAGGAGCTAGGAGCTAGGAGCAAGGAGCATGGAGCATGGAGCATGGAGCATGGATCTAGGAGCATGGAGCATGGAGCATGGAGCTAGGACCTAGGACCTAGGACCTAGGAGCTAGGAGCTAGGAGCTAGGAGCTAGGAGCATGGAGCATGGAGCATGGAGCATGGAGCATGGAGCATGGAGCATGGAGCATGGAGCATGGAGCATGGAGCATGGAGCATGGAGCATGGTGCAAGGTGCAAGATGCAAGGTACAAGGTGCAAGGTGCAAGGTGCAATATGCTAGGTGCAAGGTGTTAGGAGCTAGGAGCTAGGAGATAGGAGCATGGAGCATGGAGCATGGAGCATGGAGCTAGGAGCATGGAGCATGGAGCTAGGAGCATGGAGCATGGAGCATGGAGCATGGAGCATGGAGCTAGGACCTAGGACCTAGGAGCTAAGAGCTAGGAGCTAGGAGCTAGGAGCATGGAGCATGGAGCATGAGCTAGGAGCTAGGAGCATGGAGCAAGGAGCATGGAGCCTGGAGCGTGGAGCATGGAGCATGGAGCATGGAGCATGGATTATGGAGCACGGAGCATGGAGCATGGAGCATGGAGCATGGAGCATGGAGCATGGAGCATGGAGCAAGGAGCAAGGAGCAAGGTGCTAGGTGCAAGGAGCATGATGCTAGGAGCTAGGAGCTAGGAGCTAGCTGCATGGAGCATGGAGCATGGAGCATGGACCTAGGACCTAGGACCTAGGAGTATGGAGCATGGAGCATGGAGCATGGAGCATGGAGCACGGAGCACGGAGCACGGAGCACGGAGCATGGAGCACGGAGCACGGAGCATGGAGCATGGACCTAGGAGCTAGGAGCTAGGAGCTAGATGATAGGAGCATGGAGCATGGAGCATGGAGCATGGAGCTAGGAGCATGGAGCATGGAGCATGGAGCATGGCGCATGGAGCAAGGAGCAAGGTGCAAGGTGCAAGGTGCTAGGTGCTAGGAGCTAGGAGCTAGGAGATAGGAGCATAGAGCATGGAGCTTGGAGCATGGAGCTTGGAGCATGGAGCATGGACCCAGGAGCTAGGAGCCAGGAGCATGGAGCATGAAGCATGGAGCATGGAGCATGGAGCTTGGACCTAGGAGCTAGGTGCTAGGAGCTAGGAGCTAGGAGCATGGAGCATGATGCATTGAGCATGGAGCATGGAGCATGGAGCATGGAGCATGGACCTAGGAGCTAGGATCCAGGAGCATGGAGCATGAAGCATGGAGCATGGAGCATGGAGCATGGAGCATGGACCTAGGAGCTAGGTGCTAGGAGCTAGGAGCTAGGAGCATGGAGCATGGTGCATGGAGCATGGAGCATGGAGCATGGAGCATTTAGCATGGAGCATGGAGCTTTGAGCATGGAGCATGGAGCATGGAGCATGGAGCATGGAGCTTAGACATAGGACCTAGGAGCTAGGAGCTAGGAGCTATGAGCTAGGAGCTAGGTGCTAGGAGCTAGGAGCTAGGAGAATGGAGCATGGAGCATTGAGCATGGAGCATGGAGCAAGGAGCAAGGTGCAATGTGCAAGGTGCAAGGTGCTAGGAGCTAGGAGCTAGGAGCATGGAGCATGGAGCATGGAGCATGGAGCATGGAGCATGGAGCATTGAGAATGGAGCTAGGAGCATGGAGCATGGAGCATGGAGCATGGAGCATGGAGCATGGAGCTAGGAGCTAGGAGCTAGGAGCAAGGAGCATGGAGCATGGAGCATGGATCTAGGAGCATGGAGCATGGAGCATGGAGCTAGGACCTAGGAGCTAGGAGCTAGGAGCTAGGAGCTAGGAGCTAGGAGCTAGGAGCTAGGAGCTAGGAGCATGGAGCATGGAGCATGGAGCATGGAGCATGGAGCATAGAGCATGGTGCAAGGTGCAAGGTGCAAGGTGCAAGGTGCAATGTGCTAGGTGCAAGGTGTTAGGAGCTAGGAGCTAGGAGATAGGAGCATGGAGCATGGAGCATGGACCATGGACCATGGAGCATGGACCATGGAGCATGGAGCATGGAGCATGGAGCATGGACCATGGAGCATGGAGCATGGAGCATGGACCTAGGAGATAGGAGCTAGGAGCATGGAGCATGGAGCATGGAGCATGGAGCATGGAGCAAGCAGCAAGGTGCAAGGTGCAAGGTGCAAGGTGCTAGGTGCTAGGAGTTAGGAGCTAGGAGCTAGGAGCTAGGTGCTAGGAGCTAGGAGCATGGAGCATGGAGCATGGAGCATGGAGCATGGAGCATGGAGCATGGTGCAAGGAGCAAGGTGCAAGATGCAAGGTGCAAGGTGCAAGGTGCAAGGTACTAGGAGCTAGGAGCTAGGAGCTAGGAGCATGGAGAATGGAGCATGTAGCATGGAGCATGGAGCATGGAGCATGGAGCATGGAGCATGGACCTAGGAGCTAGAAGCATGGAGCATGGAGCATGGTGCATGGACCTAGGAGCTAGGAGCTAGGAGTTAGGTGCTATGAGCTAGGAGCTAGGAGCATGGAGCATGGAGCATGGACATAGGAGCTACGAGCTAGGAGCTAGGAGCTAGGAGTATGGAGCATGGAGCATGGAGCATATAACATGGACATAGGACCTAGGACCTAGGACCTAGGACCTAGGAGCTAAGAGCTAGGTGTTAGGAGCTAGGAGCTAGGAGCATGGAGCATGGAGCATGGAGCATGGAGCATGGAGCATGGAGCATGGAGCATGGAGCATGGAGCATGGAGCATGGAGCTTGGAGCATGGAGCATGGAGCATGGAGCAAGGTGCAAGGTGCAAGGTGCTAGGTGCTAGGAGCTAGGAGCTAGGAGCTAGGAGCATGGAGCATGGAGCATGGAGCATGGAGCATGGAGCATGGAGCATGGAGCATGGAGCATAGACCTAGGAGCTAAGAGCATGGAGCATGGAGCATGGAGCATGGAGCGTGGACCTAGGAGCTAGGAGCATGGAGCGTGGAGCATGGAGCATGGAGCATGGAGCATGGAGCATGGAGCATGAACTTAGGAGCTAAGAGCTAGGAGCTAGGAGCATGGAGCATGGAGCATGGAGCATGGAGCATGGAGCATGGAGCATGGAGCATGGAGCATATAGCATGGAGCATGGAGCTAGGAGCTAGGAGCTAGGAGCTAGGAGCTAGGAGCATGGATCATGGAGCATGGAGCATGGAGCATGGAGCATATAGCATGGAGCATGGAGCTAAGAGCTAGGAGCTAGGAGCTAGGAGCTAGGACCATGGAGCATGGAGCATGGAGCATGAGCTAGGAGCTTGGAGCATGGAGCATGGAGCATGGATCAGGGAGCATGGATCATGGAGCATGGAGCATGGAGCATGGAGCACGGAGCATGGATCATGGAGCATGGAGCATGGAGCATGGAGAAAGGAGCAAGGAGCAAGGTGCTAGGTGTAAGGAGCATAATGCTAGGAGCTAGGAGCTAGATGCATGGAGCATGGACCTAGGATCTAGGACCTAGGGGTATGGAGCACGGAGCACGGAGCACGGAGCACGGAGCACAGAGCACGGAGCACGGAGCACGGAGCATGGAGCATGGACCTAGGAGCTAGGAGCTAGGAGCTAGGTGATAGGAGCATGGAGCATGGAGCTAGGAGCTAGGAGCATGGAGCATGGAGCATGGAGCATGGAGCATGGAGCATGGAGCTAGGACCTAGAAGCTAGGAGCTAGGAGCTAAGAACTAGGAGCATGGAGCATGGAGGAGCACGGAGGAGCACGGAGCACGGAGCACGGAGCACGGAGCACGAAGCACAGAGCATGGAGCACGGAGCACGGAGCACGGAGCACGGAGCATGGTGCATGGAGCATGGAGCATGGAGCAAGGAGCAAGGTGCTAGGTGCAAGGAGCATGATGCTAGGAGCTAGGAGCTAGGAGCATGGAACATGGAGCTAGGAGCATGGAACATGGAGCAAGGAGCATGGAGCTTGGAGCATGGAGCATGGAGCTAGGACCTAGGAGCTAGGAGCTAGGAGCTATGAGCTAGGAGCATGGAGCATGGAGCATGGAGCATGGAGCATGGAGCATGGAGCATGGACCTAGGACCTAGGACCTAGGACCTAGGAGCTAGGAGCTAGGAGCTAAGAGCTAGGAGCATGGAGCATGGAGCATGGAGCATGAAGCATGGAGCATGGAGCAAGGTGCAAGGTGCAAGGTGCAAGGTGCAAGATGCTAGGAGCTAGGAGCTAGGAGCTAGGAGCTAGGAGCTAGGAGCTAGGAGCTAGGAGCATGGAGCATGGAGCATGGAGCATGGAGCATGGAGCATGGAGCATGAACAAAGGAGCTAGGAGCATGGAGCATGGAGCATGGAGCATGGAGCATGGAGCTAGGAGCATGGAGCATGGAGCATGGAGCATGGAGCATGGAGCTAGGACCTAGGAGCTAAGAGCTAGGAGCTAGGAGCTAGGAGCTAGGAGCATGGAGCATGGAGCATGAGCTAGGAGCTAGGAGCATGGAGCAAGGAGCATGGAGCCTGGAGCGTGGAGCATGGAGCATGGAGCATGGAGCATGGATCATGGAGCATGGAGCATGGAGCATGGAGCATGGAGCATGGAGCAAGGAGCAAGGAGCAAGGTGCTAGGTGTAAGGAGCATGATGCTAGGAGCTAGGAGCTAGGAGCTAGGTGCATGGAGCATGGAGCATGGACCTAGGACCTAGGAGTATGGAGCATGGAGCATGGAGCATGGAGCATGGAGCATGGAGCACGGAGCACGGAGCATGGAGCATGGACCTAGGAGCTAGGAGCTAGGAGCTAGATGATAGGAGCATGGAGCATGGAGCATGGACCATGGAGCTAGGAGCTTGGACCATGGAGCTAGGAGCATGGAGCATGGAGCATGGAGCATGGCGCATGGAGCAAGGAGCAAGGTGCAAGGTGCAAGGTGCTAGGTGCTAGGAGCTAGGAGCTAGGAGATAGGAGCATAGAGCATGGAGCTTGGAGCATGGAGCATGGACCCAGGAGCTAGGAGCCAGGAACATGGAGCATGAAGCATGGAGCATGGAGCATGGAGCATGGACCTAGGAGCTAGGTGCTAGGAGCTAGGAGCTAGGAGCATGGAGCATGGTGCATGGAGCATGGAGCATGGAGCATGGAGCATGGAGCATGGACCCAGGAGCTAGGAGCCAGGAGCATGGAGCATGAAGCATGGAGCATGGAGCATGGAGCATGGACCTAGGAGCTAGGTGCTAGGAGCTAGGAGCTAGGAGCATGGAGCATGGTGCATGGAGCATGGAGCATGGAGCATGGAGCATGGAGCATTTAGCATGGAGCATGGAGCATGGAGCATGGAGCATGGAGCATGGAGCTTAGACATAGGACCTAGGACCTAGGACCTAGGACCTAGGAGCTAGGAGCTAGGAGCTAGGAGCTAGGTGCTAGGAGCTAGGAGAATGGAGCATGGAGCATGGAGCTTGGAGCATGGAGCAAGGAGCAAGGTGCAAGGTGCAAGGTGCAAGGTGCTAGGAGCTAGGAGCTAGGAGCATGGAGCAAGGAGCATGGAGCATGGAGCATGGAGCATGGAGCATGGAGCATGGAGCATTGAGAATGGAGCATGGAGCATGGAGCATGGAGCATGGAGCATGGAGCTAGGAGCTAGGAGCTAGGAGCAAGGAGCATGGAGCATGGAGCATGGAGCATGGATCTAGGAGCATGGAGCATGGAGCATGGAGTTAGGACCTAGGACCTAGGAGCTAGGAGCTAGGAGCTAGGAGCTAGGAGCTAGGAGCTAGGAGCTAGGAGCATGGAGCATGGAGCATGGAGCATGGAGCATGGAGCATGGAGCATGGAGCATGGAGCATGGAGCATGGAGCATGGAGCATGGAGCATGGTGCAAGGTGCAAGATGCAAGGTACAAGGTGCAAGGTGCAAGGTGCAATGTGCTAGGTGCAAGGTGTTGGGAGCTAGGAGCTAGGAGATAGTAGCATGGAGCATGGAGCATGGAGCATGGAGCTAGGAGCATGGAGCATGGAGCATGGAGCATGGAGCATGGAGCATGGAGCTAGGACCTAGGACCTAGGAGCTAAGAGCTAGGAGCTAGGAGCTAGGAGCATGGAGCATGGAGCATGAGCTAGGAGCTAGGAGCATGGAGCAAGGAGCATGGAGCCTGGAGCGTGGAGCATGGAGCATGGAGCATGGAGCATGGATTATGGAGCACGGAGCATGGAGCATGGAGCATGGAGCATGGAGCATGGAGCATGGAGCATGGAGCATGGAGCAAGGAGCAAGGAGCAAGGTGCTAGGTGCAAGGAGCATGATGCTAGGAGCTAGGAGCTAGGAGCTAGGTGCATGGAGCATGGAGCATGGAGCATGGACCTAGGACCTAGGACCTAGGAGTATGGAGCATGGAGCATGGAGCATGGAGCATGGAGCACGGAGCACGGAGCACGGAGCACGGAGCATGGAGCACGGAGCACGGAGCACGGAGCATGGAGCATGGACCTAGGAGCTAGGAGCTAGGAGCTAGATGATAGGAGCATGGAGCATGGAGCATGGAGCATGGAGCTAGGAGCATGGAGCATGGAGCATGGCGCATGGAGCAAGGAGCAAGGTGCAAGGTGCAAGGTGCTAGGTGCTAGGAGCTAGGAGCTAGGAGATAGGAGCATAGAGCATGGAGCTTGGAGCATGGAGCTTGGAGCATGGAGCATGGACCCAGGAGCTAGGAGCCAGGAGCATGGAGCATGAAGCATGGAGCATGGAGCATGGAGCTTGGACCTAGGTGCTAGGAGCTAGGAGCTAGGAGCATGGAGCATGATGCATGGAGCATGGAGCATGGAGCATGGAGCATGGAGCATGGAGCATGGAGCATGGACCTAGGAGCTAGGATCCAGGAGCATGGAGCATGAAGCATGGAGCATGGAGCATGGAGCATGGACCTAGGAGCTAGGTGCTAGGAGCTAGGAGCTAGGAGCATGGAGCATGGTGCATGGAGCATGGAGCATGGAGCATGGAGCATGGAGCATGGAGCATGGAGCATTGAGCATGGAGCATGGAGCATGGAGCATGGAGCATGGAGCTTAGACATAGGACCTAGGAGCTAGGAGCTAGGAGCTATGAGCTAGGAGCTAGGTGCTAGGAGCTAGGAGCTAGGAGAATGGAGCATGGAGCATTGAGCATGGAGCATGGAGCAAGGAGCAAGGTGCAATGTGCAAGGTGCAAGGTGCTAGGAGCTAGGAGCTAGGAGCATGGAGCATGGAGCATGGAGCATGGAGCATGGAGCATTGAGAATGGAGCTAGGAGCATGGAGCATGGAGCATGGAGCATGGAGCATGGAGCATGGAGCTAGGAGCTAGGAGCTAGGAGCAAGGAGCATGGAGCATGGAGCATGGATCTAGGAGCATGGAGCATGGAGCATGGAGCTAGGACCTAGGAGCTAGGAGCTAGGAGCTAGGAGCTAGGAGCTAGGAGCTAGGAGCTAGGAGCTAGGAGCTAGGAGCATGGAGCATGGAGCATGGAGCATGGAGCATGGAGCATAGAGCATGGTGCAAGGTGCAAGGTGCAAGGTGCAAGGTGCAATGTGCTAGGTGCAAGGTGCTAGGAGCTAGGAGCTAGGAGATAGGAGCATGGAGCATGGAGCATGGACCATGGACCATGGAGCATGGACCATGGAGCATGGAGCATGGAGCATGGAGCATGGACCATGGAGCATGGAGCATGGAGCATGTACCTAGGAGATAGGAGCTAGGAGCATGGAGCATGGAGCATGGAGCATGGAGCATGGAGCATGGAGCAAGCAGCAAGGTGCAAGGTGCAAGGTGCAAGGTGCTAGGTGCTAGGAGTTAGGAGCTAGGAGCTAGGAGCTAGGTGCTAGGAGCTAGGAGCATGGAGCATGGAGCATGGAGCATGGAGCATGGAGCATGGTGCAAGGAGCAAGGTGCAAGGTGCAAGGTGCAAGGTGCAAGGTGCAAGGTGCAAGGTGCAAGGTACTAGGAGCTAGGAGCTAGGAGCTAGGAGCATGGAGAATGGAGCATGTAGCATGGAGCATGGAGCATGGAGCATGGAGCATGGAGCATGGACCTAGGAGCTAGAAGCATGGAGCATGGAGCATGGTGCATGGACCTAGGAGCTAAGAGCTAGGAGTTAGGTGCTATGAGCTAGGAGCTAGGAGCATGGAGCATGGAGCATGGACATAGGAGCTACGAGCTAGGAGCTAGGAGCTAGGAGTATGGAGCATGGAGCATGGAGCATATAACATGGACATAGGACCTAGGACCTAGGACCTAGGACCTAGGAGCTAAGAGCTAGGTGTTAGGAGCTAGGAGCTAGGAGCATGGAGCATGGAGCATGGAGCATGGAGCATGGAGCATGGAGCATGGAGCATGGAGCATGGAGCATGGAGCATGGAGCATGGAGCTTGGAGCATGGAGCATGGAGCATGGAGCAAGGTGCAAGGTGCAAGGTGCTAGGTGCTAGGAGCTAGGAGCTAGGAGCTAGGAGCATGGAGCATGGAGCATGGAGCATGGAGCATGGAGCATGGAGCATGGAGCATAGACCTAGGAGCTAAGAGCATGGAGCATGGAGCATGGAGCATGGAGCGTGGACCTAGGAGCTAGGAGCATGGAGCGTGGAGCATGGAGCATGGAGCATGGAGCATGAACTTAGGAGCTAAGAGCTAGGAGCTAGGAGCATGGAGCATGGAGCATGGAGCATGGAGCATGGAGCATGGAGCATGGAGCATGGAGCATATAGCATGGAGCATGGAGCTAGGAGCTAGGAGCTAGGAGCTAGGAGCTAGGAGCATGGATCATGGAGCATGGAGCATGGAGCATGGAGCATATAGCATGGAGCATGGAGCTAGGAGCTAGGAGCTAGGAGCTAGGAGCTAGGACCATGGAGCATGGAGCATGGAGCATGAGCTAGGAGCTTGGAGCATGGAGCATGGAGCATGGATCAGGGAGCATGGATCATGGAGCATGGAGCATGGAGCATGGAGCACGGAGCATGGATCATGGAGCATGGAGCATGGAGCATGGAGAAAGGAGCAAGGAGCAAGGTGCTAGGTGTAAGGAGCATAATGCTAGGAGCTAGGAGCTAGATGCATGGAGCATGGACCTAGGATCTAGGACCTAGGGGTATGGAGCACGGAGCACGGAGCACGGAGCACGGAGCACAGAGCAAGGAGCACGGAGCACGGAGCATGGAGCATGGACCTAGGAGGTAGGAGCTAGGAGCTAGGTGATAGGAGCATGGAGCATGGAGCTAGGAGCATGGAGCATGGAGCATGGAGCAAGGAGCAAGGTGCAAGGTGCAAGGTGCTAGGTGCTAGGAGCTAGGAGCTAGAAGATAGGAGCATGGAGCATGGAACCTGGAGCTTGGAGCATGGAGCATGGAGCATTGACCCAGGAGCTAGGAGCCAGGGGCCTTGAGCCAGGAGCATGGAGCCAGGAGCATGGAGCGTGGAGCATGGTGCATGGAGCATGGAGCATAGACCAAGGAGCTAGGAGCTTGGAGCATGGACCATGGAGAATGGAGCATGGACCTAGTAGCTAGGACCTAGGAACATGGAGCATGGAGCATGGAGCTTGGAGCATGGAGCATGGAGCATGGACCTAGGAGTTAGGAGCTAGGAGCTAGGTGCTAGGAGCTAGGAGCTAGGAGCTAGGAGCATGGAGCATTGAGCATGGAGCTTGGACCTACGACCTAGGAGCTAGGAGCTAGGAGCTAGGAGCTAGGAGCTAGGAGCATGGAGCATGGAGCATGGAGCATGGAGCATGGAGCATTGAGAATGGAGCATGGAGCATGGAGCATGGAGCATGGAGTATGGAGCTAGGAGCTAGGAGCTAGGAGCAAGGAGCATGGAGCATGGAGCATGGAGCATGGATCTAGGAGCATGGAGCATGGAGCATGGAGCTAGGACCTAGGACCTAGGACCTAGGAGCTAGGAGCTAGGAGCTAGGAGCTAGGAGCTAGGAGCTAGGAGCATGGAGCATGGAGCATGGAGCATGGAGCATGAAGCATGGAGCATGGAGCATGGAGCATGGAGCATAGAGCATGGTGCAAGGTGCAAGATGCAAGGTACAAGGTGCAAGGTGCAAGGTGCAATGTGCTAGGTGCAAGGTGCTAGGAGCTAGGAGCTAGGAGATAGGAGCATGGAGCATGGAGCATGGAGCATGGACCCAGGAGCCAGGAGCCAGGAGCATGGAGCATGGAGCATGGACCTAGGAGATAGGAGCTAGGAGCATGGAGCATGGAGCATGGAGCATGGAGCATGGAGCATGGAGCATGGAGCAAGGAGCAAGGTGCAAGGTGCAAGGTGCAAGGTGCTAGGTGCTAGGAGCTAGGAGCTAGGAGCTAGGAGCTAGGTGCTAGGAGCTAGGAGCATGGAGCATGGAGCATGAAGCATGGAGCTTGGTGCAAGGAGCAAGGTGCAAGGTGCAAGGTGCAAGGTGCAAGGTGGAAGGTGCTAGGAGCTAGGAGCATGGAGAATTGAGCATGTAGCATGGAGCATGGAGCATGGAGCATGGAGCATGTAGCATGGAGCATGTAGCATGGAGCATGGAGCATGGAGCATGGAGCATGGAGCATGGAGCATGGACCTAGGAGCTAGAAGCATGGAGCATGGAGCATGGTGCATGGACCTAGGAGCTAGGAGCTAGGAGTTAGGTGCTATGAGCTAGGAGCTAGGAGCATGGAGCATGGAGCATGGACATAGGAGCTACGAGCTAGGAGCTAGGAGCTAGGAGTATGGAGCATGGAGCATGGAGCATATAACATGGACCTAGGACCTAGGACCTAGGACCTAGGAGCTAAGAGCTAGGTGTTAGGAGCTAGGAGCTAGGAGCATGGAGCATGGAGCATGGAGCATGGAGCATGGAGCATGGAGCTTGGAGCATGGAGCATGGAGCATGGAGCAAGGTGCAAGGTGCAAGGTGCAAGGTGCTAGGTGCTAGGAGCTAGGAGCTAGGAGCATGGAGCATGTAGCATGGAGCATGGAG